>JANJPG010000149.1:0-15383 GCA_030407185.1 Lipomyces yarrowii
GTGATCCGTTCGCTTGTGAACTACGTTATTCACATTACAATAAAATCGAAGAAAAACTGATTTATTACAGAAGTGGTATCCTCAATTCTGTTCAACTCATTATTCATTCAACTTTCTGAACACAATATGTCATTGCCTGTGTGATCTCGAGACACCCTGAAACATAACCATCTCAGATTAATTCATGGCCACTGCGCATTCCTCACTCCTTTTTTGATTAACTTAATTCAAATCTACGCGAATTGTGTTCAACTTGACAGTGGCCATCATGGTGGACTTGGCAGCGAAAATCATCCCTCACGTATACAACGTCCTCTGATCCATATACATTTCCTGTGCGCAAACTATAGGTCGCTTTCGATATGAAAGAGCAAATATCAAAGACGCCTTCTGGCAAGGTACCACCATGTCGTACCCAACCCTGAATAAATTGAAATAGCCGTTGCCCAGGTTTCTGCCCATGTCATTGCGGGCTTGTCCACAGAGAAGCACCCAAATTCATGAATGAACTACGCTAGACACTATTAACTCCGGGCCTATCCAGCATCTGCTGACAAGACTGCATACCCGATCTCGAAGATGATGAGGATGATTGGGCTTGTGCTGACGACGATCGTTAGTGCGTCATTGGAATAACTGTCGGGGCAGGTGCGGGTCAACAGTAATGAATCATTTCAACCTGCAACAAGAATGCTCGTTGGGTGAGAACTCACGCTAGTAAACACTCGCGATTTCGGTCCATAATGTAGGCTTCGCGAACTGCCTCACTTTACGGCCTCGCCGGAGCGTCCTTAGATCCGTCAAGAACGCAGGACGGATTGTTGCTCTATCAACCAGAAGTCAAAGAGTTTAGATAGTAGGCAATATATTATTAGCAAGACGTTCCTGGAGTGTAGCCGCAATGACCCGTACTAGTTAGATGGACCATTGTCGTTAAGTATGCCGTATTATGGGCAAAAACATTACCGACGAATATTCACTTTCTGGAGATACGTGACGGCCGGGTTAAGGCTAAGGGCCCAGCCCGTGTTTAGTAGTCAATGTCAGACCAAACTAGTGATTTTCCGTTCGATTCCAAACGTGCCCAGCTATCTCTCCTAAATATGGATCCAATGTAGGGAAGATATACAAAAGCTTCTTCTAACGTTGTTTAGAATTAAAATCTGGAACTTAGTATTTATGGTCCCCGTCCCCAAAAGTTCTGATTACAATCACGTTGTTACAGCAAGTATATTTAGGTATCTATATTACGTACCGGCGCTCAGAGTAAAGTCTAGTCTGAAAATTGTTATTGCCTTGCAATCGAACAACACCAATTATCCACACCGGCACATGTTTACACTCAAATTCCCTACTTTTATTTATAATTTAGCCCAGTAGCTGTTTGAATGCCATGAGCAGGTTCACAGCGCTTCATTTTGATGTAAGTTGTTAATCTTGGAAAAGTGGTGTAGCCGGCCTAAGCGGGGTCGGCCATTATTGGGGTTCTGACGTGGGTTGGCACGACTGAGATGCAAAATTACAAGTATTGTACGGCGCTGGAAGATAATTTTGACGAAGGGTTCTTGAATACTACTGTGCGGACTCATGACGTGCAGATTGGTGGATTTGGTAACGGTGAGTTTGAATGGGCGACTAGTAGTTCAAACAACTCTTTTGTGAGGGACACATGCCGTATATTCGCAATTCATTTGAATATGACAATATAAATAAATGATGGGATATCAGCAGAAACGCCAATAACTATCACGTCTTTTTCCATACAATGGAGCTTGAACTTTAGTTGCATTGCAAATAACTACGATAATTTTGTATCGTCTCTTACAAAGTCTACACAGTCTAGAACTTATTTACTCCTAGCAACTACAAAAATCTCATCACCTTTCCCTGTAAATTTCCAGCTTTGTATAGTCCCTCTGTGCCAGTCGAAGTTAATTGACGCCGTACCGAATCGAAGCCTCTCTGGTTGTGTATCTTGCTTACTTAAAAGAATAGGCTTCAGGTATTGCTAAATCCTTGTTGCATAAGATTCACTAATGCAGGCACTTCTTCGGCTGGATGCGGGCGGGCTATTTGTCGGGTTGTCTCCATCTGGCCGCGTGGTACAATGATTGATGTGGTGCTACTTTTGTACTGCGAGCTAGAAACGGGGACAACATGGTCGGAATATAAAATATAAATGGTACTTGGTGTGGATGGCATGGACCAGTCCGGTACCATTTCAATCCACAACCGTCGGAATCTTCCCTATGTTTTTCATGCTTCTCGTCGCTCAAGTTGGTATAATAAAGGAATCGTCTTTGCCGATATGTGATTCGCGCCACGACGCGTGAGTACGCTATCCAAGCTCAAGTTCAATTTATAGTCAATCGACGTCCTTAAGTCTAGGATGAGTGGTTGCTATTGCTCTTCGTATGATGCAGCATGCAACTTTGATCTTAATAGGCACTGGAGCCAAAGACTATCATACCATATAGGCGACCGTTATACCGATTAATTGATTTGAAACCATGATGCTCGGTAATTTGCGTACTTGACATAGAGTCATCTGGCGGATCTCCATCCCCAATTGCTCACATCGATCACAATAACCCATGAAAGCTATTTGAGATCTTGTTTACTATTAATTTCGGACGGTGTTAGCACCTTCGCAGTTGCAGATGCCTTCGCACTTAATTCAATACGATGGTATGGAGATCCCCTCCCTTGCCAGTCAGCTAGAGAAGGTAAATACGACATTGCCTTCATGGTGTTAAACTTCATAATGTAAGATTGCGAGATAGCTAGCCCAGTGTACAGAACTACATTTCGATATTGAAAGGAATTTAACCCATCGCTAGTCCTGCACAATATGGCATACCGCAAGTTCGCTCGCACAAGTCATTTGTAGTACACTGCCAAACCCTACGTCAGGCAAATTGATAATCTAGCATATCACTGGATCCGTTCTGGCGGCTGTCCCCGGCTTTACTTGGACAGAGTTGACTTCATAATCGTTCAGCTAGTCCGACCTCAAACTCCTTTGGATTCCAATTTATATTAGCGTATAATTGCATCCCTGTAGGGTAAAATTTGATTGCGTCAGAAGGCTTGAAAGTTGAATGGATTTTAGATGCCTTCGCAGTCCTTTAATAACATTATGAATTAGAAAAAGAAAGTTACCTATCAGCATGTTTGGGGCGCCGGACAAAAACGGTCCCAGCTCTCTCTCCTCTTCTATACACAATAAATCTCGCCTTACTAACTCGACGCCCCGTCTCTTCAGAGCACATAGTATTACGTAATAAACAAGCGGGCGCGTAAATGTTGTTCCATGTCGCGTCGTTTTATGGCTAATCAAGCCTACGGCAGTGTAGTCGTCTCAATGCCTTCGTAGTTGGGATATGCGGGACGTGATACATAAGGATAAATACAAGGACATCCTGACATATCGATATTAGTTATGCAAACTGTTAAATTCTCGTCTGCATCTCTGTCGTCTGTATCCCTGACGATGCGTCAATGACACCGTCCCAGTGGATGTGGAGTGTAACGTATATTTGAAGCCCGTCGATCGATTATAGACTTTTGGTTCAAAATAACGAATCTATACAACCTCTGCGTTGTTGCCAGGCAACCTTCAACAGAAACCTCACCACTAAATTGGTGGTTGGCGAGTAAATAAGGTGACGTGCGTTTTTGCTGGTGATCCCAGTCGTAGTGTTGGACAGTGGTATTGGTAGCAGCCCGCTTTGCGACAGAACCGACAATATTTGACCTTGGGCGTATCGTTAACATTCCTCTGTTTCCGTTCCGTAAACTTACTGGAACTTTGAGGAAGGATGAGAAGGACAGTCCAGTTGTATCTGCGGGACATTGAGGGAGAGAGGGAGATCGGAACTCCACAGTGAGCATGGATTTGGCTAACTCCAAGAGTCTCATCTGGATATGATGAAGATGACCCTTGGCAAAAGCTATTCAGGATCAACTGGCTCTACTTCTCTATGGACCAGGACCCGTATATAACATCAAATCTATTCCTAATATTTGGTGCCAGGAAGACGCTCTCAACCCCATTCATTGATGATGCTAAGCTTCCTCGAGCTCGCGTCGCAGCTATCGTCTAATCAGCACTTCCCCAGACAATGAAGATACGCGTGCGTGGCGACCGTCAATACGGAAGGTTGGCATACCGTTCATATGCTTAACACCGTGCCCACTTCTCACATGGTTACCGCCCGATCATTAACTTATTAAGATTTCCTTGGTCTACCGAGGTTCACCTGGGAACTGCTTCTTCTCATCATAATCCTCTCCTGATCCATGACGGCCATGGAGAACGCGGTAACGCGATTAAACTTGTCAAATACATCAACAGCAATGTTATCGAAGTAGTCCCACGAACTTTGACCTTCTCTAAAAATTCGTGCGTCATCGACGGGGCGAGTTGGGCATCAGAAAACATATCCCGTGGGAAAGTAACTCTCTTCATCTTCTTACTTCCTGCAGCTCAAAATGTAAGAGTCAGGGTTTTCGATTGTAACAAAACCAACATAGCTGTTGCCGTTCGCCTAGATATTATCTATTGAGACATTTGTTAACCGGTAGTAAACACACGAACACACGAAATCGATTGTCTTGAATAGAGCATCAATTGCGACATCGTCTTGGTCCAACTATTAATGGAATTGTTTGTTAGCCATTTCGCTGATAATAGTGATACGTTGCCGGACTTAGCAAGGACACTCTATATGAACTAACTATTAAATACGGAATCGACTGCGACGAGATACGCGGCCGGATTACCCATAATGCGTTGTCCACAAGCTCCAATCCTACTGCCCGGTAGTAGGGGACACCCGAATACAGTTTTATCTATAATATCTATTGAGTCTCCACAATCTAGTAAATTGTTTCTACGACTTTATATCATGAGTAATCCTGTGCTTAGTTAGTTCAATAGGTTTGCTGAGTCGAGCTCAGTGCCGACATCATGAGGAAGCTAATATTGGCAAATATTAGTCAGGGTTCTGAACGCTTTACAAAAACACGTCAATGAAGCTTTGAGTTGTTCTTGAAGTTTGGCCCTTTTTGGCGTATAAGATAGTCAAATTCATTTCTAGCACAAAGCGTGTAACAATATCGTAGTACCATTGATTTTGATAAAGCAAGATATGACTGTTTTGATCACATATGGTTTTATTCTGATGAATCACATGTAGTTATACTTCGAATTCGTTGAAAAGACAATATATAATGTATTATATATATATTGCTCCTGTAATATGTTGCACACATAATATATAATGTATTAGTATAACTTAGGTTATATAAATATATATAATAATGTAGGATGGGAGGAGTGATGCGATTATGGTAGATGTGCTGCAAATTATGGTTGATTTTATTTGTCTCTTCCGCGATTCCGCTCGACTAAAAAAAATGATATCCTCTCTTGATTAGGAGTAGACGGCTAAACCAATCCAATCATGTGGCACACTCCCAAATAGAACCGTCCTTAATCACTAGGCGCATTTTCTCTATTTAGACATGGCACAAAGCGGCAGTACACTCGAGATATTGTGTAGCATAAGCAGAGTCTCTCCATAATAACCAAAAGTGCTTTAGGCATTTGGATATTGCCAAAGAAGTACTTCTATTCGATCCACATAGGGCGTATGTATAACAAATACGCTTAACGATGTATATCGTACGTTAGAAAGTCCTGGTCCAACCAGAGTTCTGTTACTTCCGAAGTCAAAAAGGATGAGAAACAGGAACATGAGTGGATCCTATGTCAATAGACTCCAGTTAGAAAATTCATCAATATATAGATTCAGAACTGTAAATGCTTGTGCATTAAGTGGATTAGTGCAAACTTAGAGCCGCACTATCGATTATTGATACCGTAGACGATGGCTATCGCCCGCCCATATTCGCATTTGGTATTTGACTATGGAAAGGCATTTGAAATGTGCTCGATATCAGTATTCCAATAGGAGTTAAAGTCATGCCTATACCCCGCAGTACGAACTAGCCTTGGTCCTCTCCTTTCTCACATCCTAATTGATTACTTTACGAGGTCGACAGCACTCCGATATCGGCAGGGGCTAACGAATATTCGATTCGGCATACAACCGAGTAAGAGCGTGTGCGATTCCGTATCCTTTTGACCTTACAAAAGTAGAGGGATTCGATGTCGGCGAGGGCAGCCGCCACAGCCATATGTTAGCTCGCGAGACGAACTCGTTATGACAAAGAATGGAATTCCAAATTATCTCTCCACAGACTCGTACGAAGACTCGTACGAAGACTCGTACGAAGAATGCTTCGAATAGTCTTCGCTATCGTATTCGCCGCTGGCGGATTGGCTTGATCGAGAGAAAGAAGAACCACATGAATGCAGCCTATGGATCTTCTCTAAACCGTCTCCACGCTAAATTCTGCACTACTGCTACACGACCATTTTACGCGCTATGGTGGTGCCACTACTTCTGAATCAAAAATATGGATAAATCGTGCACAATGACCATATCGAGAAAGCTGTTGAGGAGAAGACGGCTAAAAAAAAAGGCAAGATTACTCGATATTATTAGCATTAAATGATTCATTGCCCTGATCCAGCTGGACCAAACAATTCTTCGTGATTGGCACACAATCTTGGCACCTTATGGCAAGTGCCCAGTAACAGAAGACGTAGTACAACTAGCGAAAGAAAGTTGGGCATAATATATAAAATGGATAAATCAAATGTTGCATTCCCTTCCATAGCTGCCACATGGCCCAATATCCGCTGCGCACAAGGAAAATAAATTGCAAAGTTTATGTCCAATCAGCCAAATGCCAACGTCTATTTTGTCAAAGTATATCGTCACGAGATCTCTCTTAGTTAAGTCCTTCTAGACTTTCTAAATCCTTCTAGACTCTGGAGCACTACGTAAGTTACTGCAGATTTCGATCGCAAATTGCACCGCCAATACAGCCACGACAGCAATAACCTGAACAAAATCGGCTGCCCTGTTAGTTCGTCCTATAGCACCATTCACAAAAGCAAAGAGTTACGTAGTAGCTCGAACTTTGTCCGCCAAGACAATAGCGACTCAGAAACGCGTAAAGATCTCGAATGGATGAGGATCCGCCAGAGACGCAAGCGGAACATATGTAGATGTCGAATGTTTCGCATCCTTGGTCTATTAAAGTTCATAATTTAACGATCAGTTCGCGCCCACTAGATATTTGTGGATCGATTTGTAGATTGATGATAACAAAATGCCAGGAGAAATGCCGAATCTATACTATACTGGTGAGGCGCGACAGCCCTAACCCGAATTTTCTTTGTTAGCAAGCGAAGCATTAATCATTAAATAAATGTGTATCCCAGGCCATGAATGTTGCGACTTTGATTATGAAACCCCTTGAATCGTATCGACTTGAGGATCTTCCGGATCGTGCATACTACATCCCAGACTTTCTAACAGAGGAAGAAGAGCAATCGCTAATTCAGAAAGTATTCCAACTTTTGCGACCTTTGACAGCCGCAGAGATAACACATAAATAGATACAAAGTGTGCCATCAGCACGATGGACCGTTCTCTCGCATCGTCGGCTACAAACTTGGCCGACACAGCTCCTCCAAGGCTCGATTTTGCCAACCACAGAGGCGATCCCGAATTGGTTGGCAGATTCAATAATTCCACGTACGATCGATCTCGGAATATGGAATGCATCACCACACGCACGCGCAAACCATTGCTTGATTAATGAGTACGAACCTGGACAAGGGATAATGCCGCACGAGGACGGGGCTGTGTACTACCCGATGGTCGCAACGGTCAGCTTGAGTGCAGGCGTAGTACTGGATATCTATGGGAAATCTGAAGATGGGCCGCGTAAAGTCATGTATAGGATATATCAGGAGCCTAGGAGGTATGTACATCGTTCTCGCGTCAATGTAGACTCTCCATGACTATTAATTGCTGGTAACAGCCTCCTGGTAACGACCGACGAATTATACGCGAAATATCTACACGGTATACAAGAGATACTACTAGACAAAGACCTAAACAGCAAGACGGTCAGCAATTGGCACTTGCTAAGCAACGAAACGAAGGAGAGCATTGAAAAGAATGGTGGCGTCGTAGAACGGCGGATGAAGCGCATAAGCCTGACATTTAGAGATGTTAAGAAAGTTCGTAATTTGGCAAAGTTTTTGCACACAAATCGTCGGCTGTAGTGTTTAGCGATTTGTATATGATTTCTCGCCTGTACTCAAAAAACTTGGGCTATCCTAACTCGAATGTCGGAAATTTGGGTAATTTGTGATTTTTGTGCAATATGTTGATAACGAATGGACGACTTCGAGGTGGATACGATTTGCGAGAAGTCTAATACGTGTACGATTAATTACTTCACGTATAATTTTAGGGATCGGCACGGATACACGGATAATTGATATATCCGTGGATATCCGTGAAAAAATATGGATACGAATATGCGTTAGACGGACACCAACGGATACGGATATAGAGATCTTGATTAGTCATATCTGCCTATATCTGCGGATAAAACAAGTAAATACAGTTATTAAGCAAATTATTATCTAGAGAAGTAGTTTTTTCGGCTGTGCCGGAAATTAGATAGTTATAATTAGCAACCGTACGCAGTTGTTTTTAGAGGACCGTAGTCCGACATCCATCGGTACTTAGACGATGCCAGTCCCTAGCGTCCCACTGTCCCAAATTTTGACGGCAATCATTGACGGCAACGTAAACTGGCTGTTTGAGTGGTGGAACACTCATAAAGGGGATTATACTCAAAGCAGCTCGCGATTCCCTCTCCCAGAGACTTGCTTGGATTGCGCCGGCGTAGGATGGGCTGTTGACTCTGCTTAAGAGTTCGTTACTTCACAATAATAATATGTCAAAAAAACCGCTTGCTTTCTTTTTTTCATTCTTTTAATTAATACACTGTAACTTACCATACTAGAACTTTTTACTATATTCATGATAATTCCTATTTATAATTTGAAATCATAATTATTTTTAAGTATTTTCTTCATTTTTTCGGTGAGCCGGGATATATATATGAACCGCCTGATCGATATTAATGATTATACAAATATCTTATTGACTCATAAACTCCTGACAGCGTTTTTGGCCCAGTTGAACGGTATATCTCGTATTAGTGACGGATATCCGCGGGATACGGATAGGGATACGGATAAGCCTATTCTTGGGGATATGGATACGGATACAGATATGGATAACGAATATTCTCATCCGTGCCGATCCCTATCATATTTGCCATTATTTGCCATAATCTCAAAAGTCGAAAAGGAAAATTGCTTAAGTACTACGCAATAAACTTAAGCACGCGCAAAACGCTTCTAATATGGCTTCCGTGGTTGCAGTTATGGATTGTACACAGCGAATGACAAGCTTGTGAGCCGCTCGCTTTCCACAGCCGCACGGGTGGATTAAGGTTTGCATTCAACACAAAGTGGTTTAGAAACTTAAACGCATAGATATTTCCTTATTTAGCGCGCAAGCGTAAAGCCTTGCCTATATTTAGTGCTCAAAAGGCGAGGCCGACAAACTCCATTCCTGACTTTGCTGGCCACGACCACGAGCACTTTTAACCGAGAGATAGATTTGGGAATCGACGCCACATACGCTTGTACTTCGTGCAATTAGAGGACATCCAAAGACTTTAGAGAGTACCATTATTTGCAGGTGAGTTTGAATTACCTGACACGGCCTCTGACTTCCGGCAAGGTTAGACTTCTGTGAAGGCAATAAAACCTCGAATCATTGGGTCAACATCTTGCGACCATGATGGCAAAACCCGTCTTCTAACTATGTATCATCATGTAGATATTTCGGTTCTGGATTTCCAAAGGGACGCCATACTGTCGAATCTCGGTTGTCAATGTGCAAATTTTTCTACGGATCCTAGGTTGAAAGAATACAGAGGCATAAATTGCGTCGTTGCAATCCATTAACAACAACGGAATCGACCTCAATTAAGCTCTTCTGGCGTTGTTATAGCAAACTGTTCTGGATTATAAACGCCTTAGACATATATCGAACGGCGCCAATATATCGCACAGAATGTGGCAATCAATATTATTGTCATTCGTGATAATATCAAGACTCGTTGATGGATTCCCAATGATTCCTTTCAAGATATGGGACCAAGATAACGGCAATGATTGGTCGGTGAAACCAGGACAAATCCCAGATTACGTTCTAAGATATGGTAAGCCTGAACAAAGAAATATCGTGACTGTGCTCCGGATTGACGTGGCGCAGCTCCGACGGTACATCTATACTCCGAGGAGGTATATTTGCCCTGTGATTTGCGACAGTTGTGAGTAAATTTTGATCAATATCGTAGTGCACTCTAACAGCTACAGTACCACGAATATGTATCCAGTCCTAGATGGCAAGAATATCACTCAGCACACCAACCCTCCAATGACACTCTACGATGTCGGCCGCTTGCCCCGAAATGAAGATGTGTATCTGACTGCTACTTCTGACTTTGATGTTGACCCTGACTGGATCACCGGTATTGGAAATATGCCAGATATCGAGACTGGAAGAAATCCAGCTCCGGCAATTTTGATAGTGTTTGATAAAGGGAACGGCTGGGTTGACTCATTCTGGTTCTATTTCTACTCTTTCAATTTGGGTCCGTTTGTCATGGGAGGTGGACCATATGGTAATCATATTGGCGACTGGGAACACTCAGTCTTGAGGTTTTATAAAGGCCAGCCTCATTCACTGTGGATGTCGGCGCATGGCGGTGGTAGCGGATTCACATTCCAAGCTCTTGAAAAATTGGAAACAGATCCAAACAGACCTGTGATTTTCTCGGCGCGCGGCACACATGCAAATTATGGATCTGCCGGTCAGCATTCCCACGATTTGCCGTTCCGCATGCTGAGCGATTTCACCGACAGAGGACCACTGTGGGACCCGGCAAAGAATTATATGGGTTATACATATGACGGGACGCTGGTGTGTGGGGAAGGCGACACGACGTCTGTGAACGCAGGTACGTTAGTATAGCGAATGTTCTTGCGCTGGCTGACTAATTTTGCAATAGAATGGCTGTACTTCCCCGGTCATTGGGGAGATCGAAAACTGGATCCGTCGGATCCGCGACAACATTTCCATCCATTTGAGTGGCGCTATATTGATGGCCCAACTGGCCCGCTATGGAAACACCTTGAGCGTACCACAGTTTGCCAGCAGCCGAAATGGTACAACTTTAGAGGTACATGCCGGGTCCGAAAGACATTAGAGTATGGTGAAGGTGTTGAAAGCGAAGGGCTTGGATGCGCTGGTGTATTCGATCATATATGGCCGTCGTTTCTGGGTAAGTTCATTCGATTGTGGGTGTGGGGTGGGTGGATTTGCGAGTTCATTGATTGGATGTGGGGTTAGTTTACTGCGGTAAAATTGGAGTTTGTGCTTAATGAAAATTTTGATCTGGGATTTCATTTTATTCTTTGCTTGCACCTGAGTGGCCCACCATAGATTACTGGGGCAAGGTGATTGCTAGATAATACAGATGTTTATTAGTAGTAATTTCTGCCGCGGCTTTTTATTAGTTTCATTTCGTGTAAGGAATTTAGATGAATATCGCCTCAAATTGTTAACGGCTCATTGGAATGCCCGCATACAACGAATGCACACGGGTTATCGGCACCCATGACTTGAAAGATTGCAAATTTCGCATGTGCGTATCAGTAGAGGGGTGCTAGCAGCAGCTTGGCGTATAGAATTTCCCTATCGCAGCTGGGGAAGAAAGTTTAAGTTCTAGATGTGTATCATACGTACAACAGAAGTTGTCGATCGTCAAGCAACGAAATGACACTTTTCAATGATTTTCAGTCAAAGCCAGAGAAGGAATAGTTCAGGATACTCGTATCGTATTTTACAAGATTGACAACGCGCAAGTAACAGATTAGAACAAGTGTTTCATTGAATCCACGGATCGAATAATTATGCTCTCCTCTAGGACTAGCTCACATTGACCTGGCAAGGAGATACGGTGTAATTACAATGATGTCATGATCACGGTGATCCTGCAATTCTGCGACAACGGAAGAACTATAATCCTAGTGGTGTGAACAGGGAACACGCAATACTAGTCGGAAAAGGGAGTAGCAAATTGCCACTTAAGCCGCATCAGGGCCTAATTTAATTTAATTTCGACCCTTTCTTGACAGCAAACGGGGCACGGCCCGCTCACTCCACTTGTCCGCTAATTTCAGGAAGGGATAGTCTCTCGCTCCTTTCATTTCGCATTCCCCGAATTCTGCAGCTACCAGGGACTAGCGTGTGAATTATGTGATTTGTGCGGGATCGATCAGGGATCCGCGATACCTTATCTGATAAGGCTGCAGCCTGATGACCTAAAATTGACGTCTTTGGCTGGGAAAACTATCCAGCTGGTTCGACACTTTGTGTTTTGTACCAACTACCAGGCCGACTAAACGATTCTAACCAGCTATTAAGTTGTTTTATGTCGAATGGGCACTTTCCTTTTCAAGACACATGACACAGCGGCTGTCGGGGGTCGCCACGGACCCTATCTTACTGACTGGCTCGTATTCGCGTTCGCCCACAACGCTGTTGCATTCACGGTTGCTAACCCTGCGCGAATGTGCACTTGTGCCCCAAAAAAGGAACAACCCGGCGCCGGCAGTGGGCCCGGACACGTGCGGTTCGGGGCAGAAGGGTTAGATAGGTACGCCTCCGCGCGGCCGGCAAAAGCGTATCTGGAACCGTACCCGTCGCTTCGATGCCATCCAACTCCCGTCGAGTCCAGGCGGAGCCGCTTACTGCGGATGTCGGTCCCCAGCATAGCACTTCCCCTCCTCTGTAGCCTGTTTCAAGACGTTTTGGCGTCAGATCTTCGACTGGCTCAAGATGCAACTAGCCTTGGGACGAGATGGACCCTAGCAATTTCGAATGTATCCCCCTTGGCGCGGCAGTATCATATCTCCTAATTCACTATACCTTCCACCACCCTGGCATAGCGCTCACGCGTTTGTTCCAGTTCTTGTATCATTGAACGTACTCATTACAACGTCATCGATCACAGCCTTGCAACGCACCACGCCCCGAAGTTCTTACCGCATAAATAGTCCCCGCGTCCCGCATCCTACGCCAAAACCCGAACGCTTATACATATCCTACCAGTTGCCGAAGTCACTGTTTATTAGTTCTGGCTGCAATTGTACGTTCTATCCTAATCATTTTGCTTACACAATCTAACTTTGCCTTCACAGAAACTTCATTACGAACGGCATTCGCGCTTACTCAATCCACGTGTCAGCATCTTTAATCCTTTGAAGCTAGCCCTTGTTCGAAATGCGCTGTGACTCCTGCTTGCATAACATACCTGCCTTCTTGCCGTCGCCGATTACGCCTCCTTCCGAATCGTCTCCGGTATCCATTCTCAATACGGCCGTCACCATTCTGCGAAGCCAGTCTCTTGCACTTTCGCACCTCACAGACCTGTACCTGGCGGATCCGGAAACACAGAACCAATATGTTGCTTCGATTCAGTTAATGCACAATGCTTTAATGACTGGAGGCAAAATCGTTTTGACCGGTATGGGAAAGTCTGGCAAGATAGCAGACAAATTAGTAGCGACAATGAATTCACTCGGAATCCACGCTGCCACTCTGCATCCTTGCGACGCCCTCCACGGTGACCTCGGCGTTTTGCGGCCCGCAGATGTCCTTGTCATGATTACCTCGTCTGGAAACACACCTGAGCTCAACCAGCTACTGCCATATCTCCCTGCTGGGCTACCACGGATATGTTTGACATGCACGCCAAATTCACCGCTGGGTCGCGGAGCCGCCGCTGTGCTGTCCGCAGATTTGCCTGGGTCTTTACTGGAGCGTGCGATTTACGGAGTGCCAGCACCCACTACGTCGACCACTGCGTGCCTTGCTGTTGGAGACGCTGTCTGTATCACATTGTCCGAAATTATTACAGCTGAGCAGGAGGAACGCAAGAAAAACTTTGGACGATGGCATCCCGGAGGTGCAATCGGAAATGACTACAAAAAGGAGGACCAGCGACCGAAGTCCGTCGTCCGAGATGTCATGGTTCCGTGGACCGATGTTAGCTTCGTCGATAGTGCCGCGGATGAGCTCGAAATATTGCGCGCTGCAGCGGGTCGTCTGTGGGTGTGCATTGGCAACGCAAAGTTGATCAAGGCTCATGAACTTGGACAAAGTTCTCACGAAACTGCCGGAGTCGCGCTTGAGAGTCTACGACGCATGGGACCTAACGACGAGGTTGCCACGGTTGGCCAGGGCGAGGTTGTCCTGGTTGTTAAGGATATCAACAATATAATTGGTATCTACGAGGGGAAGTGATTGCCTATATTATCGCGGTTAAAGGGCGTTAGTTTAGTTTCTTTCTAACACGATTATACATAAAAAAAGAAACCGGATTGAATTTAGTTTGCTTTATTTGTTGGGTAAATATAAACGGTTTATGGATATTTAGGAGTGGTTCGTTTTGCTTACTATGTCGATACATTTGTGCTGGTGTAGCCTTTGGATATTGTGCGAGAACAAAGTGGCAAGTATGTAACTTACAAAATATTTGTCATGTTATTATATATTAGAAGATAGCTTGGGATTGGAACATCTAAACTCTGTATCATCTGTTAGACCTATCTTCGCTGCCCGCTGGGTCACGCAAACGCTGAATTCGATCAGTTGGTCACGCCCTAAAAATTTTGATGACAGACTTTGCCTGAACTTGTCTCGGAAGAAATCACGCTGTTGCAAACCTTAGGACGCAAATCAATCAGTCAAAACGTTTCGCTGCATAACCTCGGTAAGCCAATTGGATGTGGCTATAAACAGAATATCGGCTTAGCGGGCCGGGGCTTTATCGTATTTTTTCTATAATATATGGGACTGCCGATGGATATGGATAGCAGCTGCTGACTGCAAGGGTCGATGTATTTTTCATATAGCTCGCAGTTACCTGCTATGCTATCGCAATCGCAGTACCCTAGCTATTAGTTGCTAAGTTTTGACCTAATATATATTCGATACTGCTGAGGCGGCGCCAATTTCAAACTAAGTAAGTAATACAATCACTGCGGTTAGCACGGTCCGGACCGCCAATGATGAGCATCCTTAATTATCGTATCAAAAGTCATCCTTATACGGAATCGTTGGCTTGCGCCGACCATGACAGACGACAAGGGGATTAATTCTGATGGTTTGTCCATGTGTCAACTGCGTAGACAAATTTTATATTGCTTTGCTAAATACAATATCATTTAGCCGGACATAGTTATTTACATATGGTTGTAATTTCATTCCCAACTCAACGATACTGGTATCAGAAAGCCT
>JANJPG010000014.1:0-31610 GCA_030407185.1 Lipomyces yarrowii
GGTCCTTGCAATCCATTGGAATGGGTGCCCTCAAACGAAGACCTGAACGCTATTGCCAAACTGGCCGATCCACATTGAGCAGCAGCACCATCACCCAGGCACCAAGAAATCGAGGTAAAGACTAAAACTATAACATACCTTGCGCATTTTCGGATCCGGAACGGTATCGGCGAGCTTATTGAGGGCATTTCGCATCTGGCTGGCGGCAATGGCAGTCGACGTATTTTCGAATTGCTGCACTCAGGATTACGCGCAACGCACAATGGCGACGCGCGCAATGACGTTAGTACGGGACATACACGACTAAGATGAAGAACTGCACGAATATAATAATATATGACCGATTATAACAAAAAAAAGTAGTTATCACAAACAATAAAGCAATTGGCTCGCGGGCTGGAGGCAGGTAACAAATTGACAGTTTGTACTTACGAAGGTGCTCTGGCTCTTTGCGTGCTTACGCTCAGAGGAAGCATTGCCATTAGTGGACGTCATTGTGATGGAGACCAGTGACGCAAGCAGTGATAAGCTGAGGACGCAGATGGAGAACGATGGAGTGGCAGGGATCGAGGTAGAAATGTAGGATGGGAATTATTACTGGGTGGGGCGGGGTATGTAGTTTGGTGAGTGGTCGCTGGGCCGGGCCAGGCTGGCTTTGGATGGGCCGTACGAAACAGCAATAATACGCGGTCGTAGTGGTTGTCAGGCGGCACAACCACGACACTAAACAATCTACAAAGTCAACTGACTACAACAACAACACAACACGAGTGCGTGCTTGCGTCTCGGGGCTGCTTGGGTTGCTTGGGTTGCTTCGGCTGCTTCTGGCTGCTGCTTCTGGCTGCTTGCGGCTTGGTGCAGCTGCCCTGCGCTCCGGGTAAGGCAGCCACTCGGCAGACCGACCACCGCCAATCAATAAAAAGATCTAAAAAGAAAGCTCTAGACACATATTTTTACACTAACTTAGCACTTAGCTTACCTCCGGCGCATACCAAACCGCCTCTCACCGTACGGGACTTCGTCAGCAGCCACCAGCAGTGGTTGAGGCACACCACGAAGAAATTAAAATAGATAGAGGTCCACATTCAGGCGGCAGGGTAAATTGCTCAGGGTTCAGGGTTTGTCGTGGTGTCCCAACGTCGCCTGAATTATGCCGTAACTGAACAAAACAAAGGTCGGCAAGATCCCTTTAGACCCTATAACCCCTGACACAAACGCTGTTACACTTGCGGTGAAGATGACTTCATGCCAAGAAAGACAACGAGCCAATCGCAAGGTTAGGGTACTAGAAATAATCAAGTGCCAGGGTTTTGTATTTTGTCACGTGCGGGTAAGCCGGGGTCACTGGGTTAGGGCACGACCTCCTACTGTACCCACCATTTTCACGCGTTTGCACCTCGTCGAATTTTGTAGGGGATCGCCTCCGAAGCTCAATATTCCCAGCTTACGAGGTCCATGGCTAAGCCGTGGGTTCCTTGTTGCCGGCCTTTGCAAGTTTTTGTCAGTCGCAGTCCCTGTCAATGAACGTATTCGCACCTTAACATCGTCGTTCTTCATTTCGGGATCCTCCCACTAGTTGCCGGTAGGGTGTTAAATATAGATCAAAAAATTCCTCTGGGTATAATATACTCTCTGTCATGCGCAGCTGGCCGTATCTACTCGGCGGGATGCCGTTGCTGACCGGTCTCGTCCATGGTGCCTCCGTCAACTTCTCGCCCTGTGTCTCCAACTCTGTCATCCGGAGCGGGACTTACTTTGAGGCCGAATATGTCGATGCCGTCTATGATAACAACCTCAACCAAGTCAATCTGACGGTCGTGGGGAACATGTACGGCTCGATGCCTGATCTGAGTACCGATACTAATAGACTGAGTACGATAACGTGACACCTGTCAGGAACAATGAACTAACTTCTTTGCTTGAAAAGCCACCTTGCGGACGTCGGCCTCGATTCTTCAATTCGATCTGTCAAATACATACAACCGCTTCTGCTCATTCGTTGACAATGGAACATGTCCTTTCGGACCCAATGATGACATCGGCTTTGTCACTTCGTACCCCCTTTCGAGTTCATATTACTTTGTTTCAATTTCCACGCTCGTGGCCGTAATCGATCCCACCGCCGCTGCAGATGTGTTCGCCTGCATAAGGACATCAATCACGCCAACGTTTGCGTCATCTGTGTACGCTGTCCTTACGTTTGTTCCACTAGGTGTCTTAGTCCTGGTTGGATTTGGTGTCATTCTCGCCGCTATCTACAACCCTTGGACAGGTACCAAGGACTTTTTTTCTTGGAGCAGCAACTACGGCCAAGATCCTGACACATTGCGACTAGTCACTCCGGGTTTTGGCGATGTTTTACATTATTTACAATTTGCGTACTTGATAGGATCATTGAATCTCGCATTTCCAGGCTTCTACCAGCCCGCCGTATCATCAGTGTCCTGGGCTTCATTACAATTTAATGTCTCCGCCGTGTCGCACGAGTCAATAAACCGTGGCCTGGACAACATTTACGCAGTTGACGGTGAATGGGGTATCTCGAAACAATCGCAACTAATAGGACAGGGACAAGATGTCGACGTTTGGACTTGCTTCGTCATCTGGCTCCTTGTGCTTATTGGAGCAGTTGTAGCCATTGCGCAGTTCTGCTTCGTGACCAGGTGGATATGGTACAAAGTCCGGTCGCGTCATTCCGTCGACCTCAGATCAAAGAATTGGCCAGTAACCGGAGGGATGATTATTAGAATGCTTTGCAACTACTTCGCCTTTCCTCTTGTTACCTATTCGTCATTTCAACTGCTCATATCGCCCCATAGCCGAGTATACATAAGTGTCTTGGCAGGAATTCTGTTACTTATTTGGATCGTGTCAGCTGTGCTTGCCGTTCGCACGATCAGGCTTACGAAACCACAACAGGCACTGTACGATGATCTTCCAACATTGCTGTTACTCGGTCCGTTGTACAACACCTATACAGAGCGCGGGTTTATGTTCTGCGCCGTCCAGCTTCTATGTACATGCCTGCGAGGAATTGTCATTGGCGCTGCCCAGCCATCAGGAATCGCGCAAATTACATTGCTGGCATTAATAGAAGTGGTATTCTTCATGTCGGTGAACATTTTCCGTCCGTTCCACCCCACGACAAGCATGAATATTTACCACCTTGTCTTATCGACAATCAGATTGTTGCTGACGCTCTTCTCGGTCGCGTTTATCCCGGCCCTAAGCGTCAGTGACACCGTAAAAGGCTGGGTCGCATATGTGATTCTGGTATTGCATGCCTTGGTCATCATAGTCGTCTTTTTCCTTCATGCATTGCAGGCCATCATCGAGACCGTGGCGCGTCTGGCAGGTGTCACGGGAGAGACATCCAATACATTTGCGAGAGCATTCGGTCTCCGACAACTTGCACGTCGCCGCCGACCGAATAAGAGCCTGGGCGCAACCGAGCTTTCTGGCGACGCCTCACTGGCACATGTAGAAATTCCGTCAGCCGGAAACCTTGAGAAGTCCCCTATGGACTATTCACTGCGGCCGACAGCAAGTGCGTTGTTCGACCGTCCAGCGGGACCAATTAGCTCTGGCGCCAATCAACCATCGCCGTCACCAATCAGTCCGAGTTCACCATTTGCATACTACCGTATGCCGCGACGAACTAGACCGTCGGAGAACAGGGCAGCTGCAAGGAACCCGAGCGACGAATCCTCACAGCCGTTGAATAAGCTCACATCTGAGAAGCCGCCAACGCGATCAACGACTTTATCATCTTCTGGCGCCAGGCAGGTCGCCGGTGCTGATTCTGTTTACAACGAAGCCAAGTCGTCAATACATGAGTCATGCAAAATTGACGATGATTCGGATATTTGGAACACCGCCTCACTTGTGGAGACTCCTAGGTATGTTGACTACGCAGTTCGAGAATCAGACGTCTACTTGCAATCCCGAGCTGGCACTGCTACTACGCCATCTGGACAGTCGTCATTACTATCGTCTGGATCTGCATTTGCGCCACAGCAGCAGGGACGATATAGAGAACCGTTGTCATTCGCTTCAAGACATTCCAGGAAGTTGGGTACCGGGCCAGCAGATCCTACTGGAGTCAGCGCCGGTGTTCGCGGTTGGTTTTCGCGGCAGATGTATAGTGCTGCTGATAAGCTTCGAATTGGCCCGCGCAACAAAGGTTTTGTGGTCGTTCGAAATACACCTATGAGGTCGGCTGGGTACGATGAAGAACTTGGTCACAGGATTTCTACTCTTCCTGAGGAACGCGATGAGGAGATTGTCGACGAGTCTGCTCGCAGACTAGGGTCAACCGAACCAAATGCTACTCTCAACGTTCTGGTCGATCAAAATGTGCCCAAGAATACATTCACTCCAATCATTCGATCGCCTGTCCCGCCTGCTATCCGGAGGCAAATGCAACGGCAACAAGAACAAGGGGAACAACCGCCAAAGCCACAGGCGTCGTTTAGTAGTCCGGCCTCAGCGACTGGCGATCCGGAGCCGTCATCTGGAGATAGTGACAGTACTGATATCATGACCGGCAGGGCCACGTCCTTGTTTTCGCCTACTGACGAGAAGCACGCGCCATCATTGCCTGCTTCGGAAACAATGATGCAACGCAATGGCGAGAGTCCTTTAGATGAGTCCACTGTTGGCGCGGTCAAAAGCATGCGGGTCGGTGATGCCATCCGAAGCAGTAACTATGGCACGGAAGGATTTGAGTCGGGAAAGTTAATTGATGACGAGGATTAATTACTACATCTTTGTTTTCTTAGGTTTTTGTGGTGCTTCGGAAAAGTTTATTCCGTTTCGTCTTTGCTGTTTCTTTAGCGGCGATTATTGGTTATGGTTTATGATATTAATGGTCAATCATAATGGATTCTCCAAATAATTTTAGTATTCTGTTTTGATTAAATTTGTTTGTGCATGGCATTAATGGTTTCGGGTCGGTGGTTGTCGTTGTTGTTGTTGCATATTTTTGCTGTATAAGGAATTCGTTCGTCCATAAATACTATGTTCTTCAAGGTCCAAAGGAGCAGGCCAGTAAGTTATTATAAACAGTTCCAATTCCAACCAATTCTGTGCTGTTGAAAGATCTTATAAACACGAAGAAGAGCTGCAGGCTCATATGCTAGCCACCGCTCTGTTACACCCCTAGCTTACATAGGTTAATTCTTGGCTAGCTCGTAAAACACTGGGCACGCAGCGGCTTTCCTTTCTGGGTCGCCGTCTCTGCACGGACGTGGGCTAGGGCTCCGTTCTTCACCGCTGATGTGCGCTGCTCACACGATGCGTGAACAAACTACGTGCTACGTCACGCTCCACTTCATCCTGCGACCTCTCGACAACAGTCCCCCTTCCAGCATATAGCCTCTACTCCTTCTTGTCGTCTTCTTACGTCCAGTGCCGTTCTGTGACATTATCTACCCCTTCTTCTTCCAACTATTTGCGATCTCCAATACCAATTATGTCGAGTTTATGTATGTCACCCCTCTTCATTTTGAAAAGTTCGTCCTACCTGTTCAGCGCCTTGACCTCACCCTACTTCATGCAATTGGTGCTATTGAGTGCATGCGTGTTTGTCTTAAATATATCTGTGTAATCGTGCGCTTGTCCATTCACCATTCGGGGCAATAGGGTCGTGTGCGATCTGACAAGATGGACGCTTACTTTGGTGGAATTTTCAATGCTGACGGTACTTATATATCCAGATTCGAAGGAGTCTTCCGAGGTCCCTATTGATGGTAAGACTCAAGATTCATTTCATAACTTGCTCGGACACCTTTTGTAAACACTGAAAGAGTGTTACGAGGTTACGGGCTCACAGTTCGGGGCTGGGGCATGACAACAAAGTCTCCGAATCGTTCCAAATTAGGAACCCAGAGGGCTAACAACTTCCGTCTTGTGCAACAGATATCGACGAGGTCGAGGATGATCAACGAAATTTTCTACTTAGTATCATTGCGTCGTTGCGTCCCGGATCAGATCTTTCCCGGATCACCCTGCCGACGTTTATTCTTGAACGCAAGTCTATGCTCGAGCGAATCACAAATCAGTTGTCGCATCCCGATTTACTTCTCAGCGCACATGCTACGGACGACCCGGTGGAGCGGTTTGTCGGTGTTGTAAGGGTGAGTGTTAATCGTCATGGTTGCGTGTTGTTTTATCCAGACATGAAAACTAATGGACTGGAAATGTAGTGGTATCTTTCTGGATGGCACATTACCCCGAAGGCTGTTAAGAAGCCTTTAAACCCTGTCCTGAGCGAGTACTTTACCTGCTACTGGGACCTGCCCAATGACACAAGGGCATACTACATTGCCGAGCAAACATCCCACCATCCCCCTAAATCCAGCTACTTTTACATGTCGCCAGAAAATCACATCCGTGTGGATGGTACACTGATCCCGCGTTCTCGATTTCTGGGTAACTCAGCAGCGAGTATGATGGAAGGCGTCGGATACTTGACTTTTCTTGACCGGACAGATTTCTGGGGTCACACGGAGAAGTACGAGCTCACACAGCCAAATATGTACGCGCGCAACATATTAATCGGAAAGCTAAAGTATGAGCTTGGAGATCACTCGCTAATCAAGTGTCCCGGGAACGACCTGATGGCAGATATAGAGTTCAAGGTGAAAGGCTTTATCTCGGGCACTTACAGCGCTATATCCGGCAAGATTATTCGCCAGTCGACAGGAGATGTATTGTATGAGATCTCGGGGAAGTGGAATGAAATTATGGACATAAAGAACATGAGGACCGGTATAAAGACTGTTCTTTTCGATTCATTCAAAGCCCGCCCGCTACTGCCGAAGCTCCGACCAATCGAGCAACAGGGCCAGCTCGAGTCCCGTAGACTATGGCTAAAAGTCACCGACGCGCTGGCAAAGAAGGACCACACTACAGCTACGGACGAGAAATTTGCAATCGAAGATAGGCAGAGACAAGAAGCTAAGAAGCGCGAGGAAGAGGGACTAGAATGGCATCCTAGGTTGTTCAAGAGGGCTCCGGAGCCATTGGAGTGGATTATTCGTAAGGATATCGATGGGGATACGCCTGAAGAGCAGACGAAGCAAATAATCAGTATTGCGCCGATCCTTGATGGGCAGGAAAACAGTCATGAGTTTGACATTCCGCCTCTACATAAGACTGTTTATCAATGAAAATAATAAAAGTTGGTTACTTTAGATGGGAACGGGATATTGTAGTTACAATTGTCTTATATCTGTTGAACATTGCGATTAGCTGTCATGTGTTCCAAAACTGCTGTGTATCGATTGCTCGCTGGGTGGGAACGGCATGGGATTGTGGTTGTCAGTTTATGTAATTTGTTTTGTGCGTGTTTTGCTATTTGTCATTGGAGGACGTTTCTGGCTCGTCATTTTCTTTGTTTCCATGTGGAGATATAAGTTTTCGGCAAGGCATTTTTTTTGACCTTCACGGTCTATCTATCTATACATACTTTCTAGAGGGAATACAGTAAATCATCGCTTTTCGGACTGTTACGTGTTCTTTATAGTTTTTATTATATTATAATATTTATTCATAATTTTCTTTTTGCAATCTCTTTTTTGTGGACTGATGTTCCAGTGATTTACGTCTTATCTGTTTTGTATCAGTGTTTTGTGCACTTTTTTTTTTTGCTGGATTTATTAGGAACGAAAAGAACACACCCCGATGTTCCGAAATTTTATATTAGTTAATTGCCTTAAATCCAAATTTTCAAGTCTTTTGATAGTTGGACGTGTGTGTCCTAATTGACAGTAGTATGAACAGGACCGACGGAGTATAACGTACGTAATAAGAATAATCATGCCAGTACGTATGGTAATCAACAGTTCACAGCGTCGAATGCAGCTCTAAGCATCTCCCCAAGTCAGTTATAACAATAATGACGATGCACATAATATCATATCAGCAAAAAAAAAAAAGAAAATCAAACAGGGGGCAGAAGAAGACAGAAAAACGGCATTTTAGTGGGCCGCTCCGGCTGCCGCGTGTTTGGCAGCCAAAATACCTGGATCACCGCCTCTTCCAAAATAATAAATCACGACGCCAGCAATGACACCACCCAGCAATACTCCTGTTAGCAAAATCCCCATAACGTTCCATAACAACTTCTGTCTTCGGAGTTCGGCCTCGAGTCTGCGTTCAGGTAAGGTAGTGGCTTCTGCTAATGGCGTCTCAACCTTGATACTTTCTCGAAGCCAGAAGAGGGGTGGCGCGTCCCGAGTGACACGGCTCGAAAATATAGAGACGAGTGGGAAGATCAAATAGCGCCACCATACTGGTATTTCTTCTTCGTCATACCTACTGGACTCTTTCGCGGACTCGGGAGGGTAGATCGCCAGGCGCGGGCGTTGGCCAGGTACTTGCGGCCGAGCGAGCGGAATTGATGTCGAAGATTGCCAAGACGGGTAAAGGAATACCGGCTCCGGCTTTGGAGGCATCTCCAGAGACAATTGCACCGGCTCTGCGAACTCGATACCCTCTAGATACATTCTAGCCGTACGGAGAGATGACCGCGAGTGCCCACTCGTCGCCCTGCTCGCCGACGATTGAGGACGAGAGGTACGGCGTTCTTCTTCTTCGTCTTCCTCTTCTTCGTCGCATTCACGACTCTTCACCGAAAACATACTATCCAGAAACTCGGTTGATGGTAGAGATTGGCTGAACTGCGAGTCACCATCCATAGCCTTCTGCAATAAAATCATTGGAAGACAATGGTAACCGCCAGCAAAAGATGCCGGGCATCCTTCGTCGTGAAAGTCAATTTGCGGGTAATAGGAGAATGGAAAGCTCCCAGACGAGCATGCAGTTGTGGGAGACTCTCCAGTCTCTGTACCACAGGTACATGCCATTTGTACTTTGGAACCGTCAAACAGTACAATAGCATCCTGTCCATCCTGCTCGGACTGAGATTCGCAACTAGTAGTATCAGTGCCATCATTAGCATGAGCACTAGCGGGAGCTACTGCTGGACTTCTCGATGCTGACTGTTCGTCCTTCCGGCCAGGATTAGATGCCATGGATGTATCCTTGAGAGTCAATTCCGCAAGCTCGTCCGGGTTCTCGGTCGGCCCGATCTCGGAATTAAAAGTCAGATGCGTGTTCCAGGCCGTCTTTTCATCTTGCTGAACAGCGTTTTCGTCCTCCGATATTTCGTAATCCTCGACATCGGTCATTTGATCCTCATCGTAGCAATATTCGCTAGGCTCCGATTCAGACTCGTCCACAATATGCTCAAAGACGTTAGCGCCGTTGTCAATCGAGGCCTGGCGACCATAATAGGCAGACACGTAGTCAAAGGGATCGACCTCAACGAGCTTCGGCTCGACTGCCAACCAGCTACTGTTATCTGGCTCAGTAAAGTTCCGAAATGCCAGGCGCTCTCCCTCGTCTTTCGCTGCCGAACCGGGAAGGATTTCGATATGTTGCTCGGCCTGCCATTCTGGTTTAGA
The DNA here is from genome assembly GCA_030407185.1 of Lipomyces yarrowii. Taxonomy (NCBI): domain Eukaryota; kingdom Fungi; phylum Ascomycota; class Lipomycetes; order Lipomycetales; family Lipomycetaceae; genus Lipomyces; species Lipomyces yarrowii. Next base: position 9,471 of record JANJPG010000014.1, read on the forward strand.
AACGATCTTGGATGGAGTCGTGGCCTCAACCGTAACAGCAACGAAGTCCTTCTGGTTTTCAACGTTCCAGGACTTATCCTCGTCCTCGCAATCATCATTTTCGCAGTGCTTTTCTTCGATCGCCTCTGGTTCAATATACGCGACGTCTTCTTGTGTCGAAACGGACGTGGAAGGGCTCGATGAATAACTCGGCGATGAAGAATCTTGAGAATCGCTTGTCGGTCCCGGCACAGTGTTCTCCGAGATGGGCGATAAGTTTGATTGCAAGTACGTCGGATGGACACCGAACATCTGGCCTTGGGAATACATATATGGCGGCATTGAGTCATCCGAGACGGGTGTGGCAGGAATGATCAGTTTGCTAGCCGACATAATTGATGCCTCGCAGGGAATTCCGACAGGCGAATTTTGCTGAGCTGCGGAAACTTGCTGAGATATGCGGCGAATCCTATAACGTTCGTCCAAAGTCGTAGCGGGACTCGAAAGCCCTGGGCTTGTAAGAGTCCCCATTATGGAATTTTTACGCCAGGCTGTCGGCTAATATAAATGCGTAGTTTAAACGATGTGCGAGAGTCCAAAAATGGGCAGAATGTGAAAGACGTAAGTGCATCGAAATATGCCATTGATAATTTCAGTATGGCTGGCTGGTGTGGGATTTGGATTCGGCCTAGGATACCTGATCCGAAGCCCGAAGGTGTGCCCGGGGAAACCATTGATCGGACAAATCCCGGCGCCGAACACGGAACCCCTGGATTCACTCATGGCGGGGGTGGCGCATTAAATTATTTTCGAATTATTAAACCCAGACCTTTCATTATTAAATTGCACTTAATTTTACATCAATATCAAAGGACCGTGCTGTCCGTTACCACCACTCTGTAACAATCTAGCTTCGAGCAGATCACTCTGATGACATAGTGGCTAGCTGCGACATGTCGCTTTCTGCCGGAATACGCGCAATATCGCCCGTCAAAGGCCGCAGGGAACAATTTCAGGTCTTGCAAACCAATGTTATTCCATCCGTCATAAGTGCTGCTGTCAATAGTATAGTATGGGTTAGCCCCATCCGTCATTATCTCTCTATTTCGTTGATTTTCCGCTTCGCCATTGGACAAAGTCTGGATGAAGGAATGACGGCAGGTCCGTCTTGGAAATTGTCAGGTAATCCGATCGCGGCAAATACCGTATAGTCCAGACTAAGTTCTCCTCGTCTCGCGGAATCACAGTTTTAAGCCACTCTATACAAGCGGCAAGGAATGCCAGTGCGTCGACAGCATCCCAAGTCGTATACTGATTTGAATATTTACTTTTCTTGACAATACCTGGGATCTTCTGTGTCTCGAACTCTTCGAAAGTTTGTAGGTACCCTTGTTCGCTACGGAAACCAACAATCGCCTTCGGTACGCCAAGTAGAAACGACTGTGCCCACACCCTGAGCAGCTTGTTTTCGAAGGTACTTGCATCCCTATCTGACTGTATAACTCGATTTGTCTTCAGCTCGACATAGTGATCTAACGGGTTGTCGAATAATTTCGGGTCATTGTCGATATTATCTTTGGGATCTGGCTTGTAGTCCCACACACAGTCGACCTCACCCGCTATAACCATGCGTACGTCACCCAAACCGGTCTTGACAACTGAGCAGTACTGCGCAACATTGCTCACTGGCTTCTGACTCCTGGATTCTATTTCTTGCCGCGAACACTCGTTCCATGGTTTCGGTATTGTCGCTATTTGCTCGAACTTATAGCCCCAGTATGACATTAACTCAGATCGCTGATCCGACCGATGTTGAGTAGCCAGTTTGTAAGGCAGATTCTCTTCGATGAATAATTGTCGCTGGTCTTTTGTTAGCGTCGTTTGTACAGTCCGGTCATGAGAGCACACTCACGTCGACCCAAACAGCATTAAGCTCAAATCCGTCATTCCGAGAATACGGAAGGCACAGCAGTTTCGTCAAAATTCCCCGCCATGTAATAATATCGCCAGTGGTTTTCTTGCCCGTAGTCCTCTCCAAGTGTACCAATGAGAGCAGTAGTCCGTCCAGATGCTCATCCATTGTATCGTCTCGTTTTTCAAAGACATTGTATCCCGCAGATAAATCTACGCCGCCCCTCGATGTAACCTCCTCTTGTAGCAAGTAAAAATATGAGAGTGAGGAATCGTCAAAGTGTAAGCCCCTGTTGTTATCAAATGAAAATGAAGCGATCTCTCGAGGTTGACGCATTGCAGGACCACGAATGCGTGCAGATGATATTGGCAAACTCAATGCCGGTGCCTGTTGTTGCTGGCCATGTGGTATTTGGGGATTCCCCTTCGCCCATGGTGTGGACTGAAAGTAGGGCCTGCCTGCCATCCTTTCCTATCTCGTTGTTGATAATGGCGGTTGAACGATCTATCGCCAGCGAGTATGTTCCACCAAGTAGTCTCTGTAACTTATTCGTCAATTGGCATTGGGGATATAAACGTAGGACACTAGGTTTTCGTGGTCGAAATTTTGACTCTCAAAATTAGTGTTGGCCGGGCGACGACTTTGTCCCAATGATCGAGAAACGGGAAACACATCATAAATAACCGAACGGAAAGATTTACAAGCTCAGGCGTTTTCTAGCCCCACTGCGCTTCACTTGTCGGCACTACCATCTCAAATACTGTGGGGTACACGAGCATTAATCGCACATACAAGTCGCCGCGTTTAATACATGGCAGTATATGGAACCGGCAATGCCAGTGCATGATGTTCGACGCAGATTACTGCGAGGACTAGTTTCAGGATCATCACCATCCACTTCCACTGCCGCACTAATATCCCCGGATCAGCACAACCTCGGCGACAATTCTGGTATAGATACGCCGAGTGGCCACATAAGACGATCTCATACTGCAGTAGCAAATGCTGTGGCTCCAAGCTCGATGCCGGATGATACTTTCTACGGCCCGAATAGAGATGTTACGCGGACACCCGACAATATGCACCCACAACCTGCATTGCCAGCTCACAGAATGCGCCGGAAGATACCCTATCGAGAAGTAGTACCGAGACAGGGCCCACACGTACACGTACATGTGCATTACCGGACACGAGCTGCCCCTCCCGGCCTAGGATCACCCTCAATGATGGAGAGCACAAGCGTGTTAGACTACCGGAACGACATAGTTGTGCGGGATCCAGTAACAAACGACCCGAATATGGTAATATTGCAGACGGATGTTCCTCTAAGCGAGGAAATTCAGGAAAGCGAAGGTATTGATGTTGTTTTTTGTGCTCGGGCACGGTTTTTGCTGACTTTTAGAATAGTGATGGAATATCGAATCCGAAAACATTTACGGAATGTGTACAGAAATCAAAAGCGGCAGCTTGAAGACACTAGTACGGTAGTCTTAATTTTCGAAATACTGCTCAAATTCTAACGTAATGATTTAGAGGTACAGCTATTGGTGCGACGGGATCTTAAGAGACTTGTCCAACAGCTAGATGAGGATGCTTGGATGTTCGAACCTGGCGAAGAGATTTCTTTTGATCTCGTATGACCAAGAGCAACGCGATTGTTCCTCCAAATCGATTGCATCCGGCATAAATTGCATGAAAGCCTTCTTCTTTTGGATTTTTCAGTGTATACTAGCATCACAGTACTGTAGAGGAGCAGGAGTTGTCGGTCGCAGTTTGCAATCAAAAGCATGGTTAATACTACTGTATCAGAATTGTATATTATCAAATTCACAATACAAATTTAATAGCTCTTCGGGCAATATACTGCCACAATGCACTCAAATACCTATATTTTACAATACCCGTCACTAGCCAGCTTCTTATGTTTATAGCAACAATCCACAATTGCAGTACCTAATCGAGATCGTTGCCTTGGATCTGTGGCCGGTTCGGTTCATTAGGCGGTGGACCTGAAAACAAACTACCCATCAAATCCTGAAGCAAATTCCCTTGTGTACGAACTGGGATACCAAAGAAACGTTCACCGATCTTGGCAAGTGCTTCATCCACCCCACCATCAAAAGCTTCTTTGATATCGTTCTTATATCGAAATCGGAGTCGCTTGAACAAATCAGCATTCTGACGTTGACACGCTCTTATTAGCAATTGTAGAAAATTCAGCAATGGGAATTGCGAAAACTCGGCGATTTCATCGCCCGCAACTGATAACCTCTTCGGTGCAGTAGTACGGCCCGAGGCAATGAAATTCGACAGATAGTGATCGAGGGCTTGCCGGGCGCCGCGAATGTTGCCAACGGTTAAATAGCCAAGTACGGCCCTAGATATGTAGAATGGCACTGTGCCAACTTCAGGATCCTCTGAGAACCATTCGTAGAGCAACTGGGCAAGGACTACCGGGCTGTCTTTTGTGCCCAGGAGTAGAAACTTTTCGGCATCGTATGGTTGATCCTCTAGTTATCGTCAGCAAACAATTGCCTACGATTAGAGCAATAGAATGTACCGCTTGCAAATGCGGATCCAAAAACATGAAACAGTTCCGGATCTCCATAACCAACTTCACCGAACGAAGCGGACCACTGAACAACGTCTTGGACGAACTCCTTCCTCCGCGGTTCATCCTCTTTAAATAGATTGAACAATTGGACGACTCGAGCTAACAGTTCCCATAGTTAGCGAAAATTCGCAGTCACAGTACAGCAGACATTTTATACCTTTTGATGCACTGTCGCACGGGATCTTGGCCAGCTTGTAAGTGTCAATCAGATAGCATGAAAGATCACCACCACTGCCACCTTCACCAGCAGTTAACAGTTCCTGAGCACCGTGGTACAACAATTCGATTGCCTGGCCATAGTCCTGTGATTTGATGTACCGCGCTGCAACTGTTTTCAACGCTTGGTGGGCTTCGTAGAACTGATGATCTGCGATTCTGGTAACAAACAAGTCAGAATCTATCTAGTACTACAATCTCGCAGTACACCAATTTAGAAGCAACAACTCTCGGTATCCCACAAATACGATTGACATACCTTTGCTTTATTCTTTCTAATGTCTTATTGAGTTTACTCGAACTCATGGTCGCCAGATATTTGTAATTTGTATGCAGATTGTTATGAGGTCCCATTTGGATACGCGGCTCCTAATTGAATCTACATTCAGGCATCAGACCCGGAACAACGGGCCGGCATACCAGGTCCGGGTCGCACACGTAGTTACAGATGCAGAAAATACGACGTCTATAAATTAAAAATATATACCAAAAACAACAGAAAGCCGTCATCTAGACTACACGCTTTCTTTCTTCTTTAAAAGTCCTTTCAACATATCAAACGAGTTTCCATCTGGCTGTAGAGTGAATTTCTTGCCTGTGCTAACACCATCCAATGACATCTCTTCCGCAACCAACATGCCATAATCCATAGATATGCCCTTAATTTTTGCTCTCGTGCCACCGTACATTTCAAGGCGCACGATAGCATTTGTATGCAACCATCTTGCGTAGTACATGTCTTCAAATGCATGGAAGCCTTGCACTTTGAAGATATTGTACATACGCTCAAACACCCACATGATCTTCGCGAATAACCTCTCAATTTTAAACAGTTCCAGAGTCTGCCGCGCTTCCCGTCTTCGTTTCACGTTCGCAGCGGCTACAAGCGTATTAAGCGAAGTGGTCGGCGCCTCATTTGCGGTGTTTATGCCACAGCCGACGACCAGCAGGTACTCATTATTCGCAAAGTTACTGTTCACAAGAATACCGGCAATTTTTAGATACTTCGACGGTAATTGAGTGACCCCATCTGCAACAGCTTCGTCATACGCAGGATTGCGAGCGTAAATGTCGTTGGGCCATTTTAATCGTACATCCAGCTCGTCGTATCCGGCGCCATAGGTTCTAATAGCTTCGACAATTGCTAAAGAAGCAAGGTACTGAACAAACACAACGGGAGCAACAGGCGTGATCGCCATTGGATGGCGGATGACGATAGAAAATGCCAAAAGTCCTATCGGCGACACCCAAACGTTGCCGCCACGGCCGCGACCAGCAACTTGAACTGTTCCAACAGCGGTAAATCCAGTCGGCAGGTGACGTAAGAGCGACAGATTGCGATCCAGCATCGTGGACGTCGATGTAACAACTTCTCCATATAGAATCATAGAGCCAAATGTCTGACGGGGTGAATTAGGCGGAATAAGCTCATGGTAATACAGCGCATGATCGAAGTGTGGTGTCTCCCTAAGGGTTGGCATATATTTGTCTCCGTTGTATACCACAACATCCTTAACCACTTTGTTCAAGTCAGTAGGGAATTCTTCTGCCTCAACAGATGGAAGTTGGGCAGAAATCTCGCCTAAATGGAAAGGAGAATCCGATGACTCAGCAAATACGAAAGTATCGTTTTGACCGACCAACTTCAACTTCTTTCCTGTTGGATCCTGCAAGTCATTCTCGAGAAGGCCCTCAACACTCTTGATTGAGTTCCATAGAGAAGCCCCGTCAGCCTGATATCCAGACGTAAGATGAAGCGTAGTCGGAAGAGGAGGTGAATCTTCGGTAACAGCCACATTCACCTTGAGGCGCAGTTTGACCAAAATTGCTTTCATAAACGCAAGTCTACGCGAATTGTCTGCAAGCAGTCTCTGTACTAAGTCACCATAGAAAGGTGGAAGCTGCGGATCCGTCTTTCTGAGACGCTTGGGCGAAAATTCCGGATGAGGACCAGTCAAGATCGCCGCCCCTGCACCAACCTTTATGTGTACTACAGCAGCATCACCTCCCTCGACCTTGACATGCTCCGCATATCGCGCCAAAATCGTAACGTTCTTATCTTTTAACGAATCGGCGTCAACAAATACGCCACCGCCGTTGTAATATGACGCAAATTCGAAGTCAGCGTCCTCTTCAACGTGGGGATTACTTTCGTCAACATCAAGACCCGGGAGCTCTTCCTTGACAACCTTGATCTTCGCCGCTCTAGCTCCAGATTCAGAATCGTAAATAAAACCTGGAAATGCCGTCCCACGATTGATACCAGGATAAAAGGCCAATTCACGTGGCCCAACAACCGCATAACTTGAGTCATTCTCCTCAAACTCAACCCTGGACGATCCATAATAGCCACCAGCACAAAAGCCCAGATAGGCACCACCTCCGCGGACGAAGGAAGTAATTTTCGAATTGCCGGGACCATTAAGTGCCCGACAGTACGGCAAATCTGCGCCACCTGGAATGACAACCAATGACGTCGTCGGCGGCCAAGGCTCATTGATCAGAGTAGAAGCATCGACCGTCAAGACAGCATAATTCGGTGACAAGAGAGAGCGGAGGGTAGTCGTGCACTGGGCAACGGACTCGACAGTCGTTCCAGGACCTGATAAAACCATTATTAGCTGACTTTATCGATTATCATATATTGATTTGCATACCGGCATATACTAGAACATTCATCGCAGGAAGGTCCTGGAATTTTGAAAGTTGGCAATTCTGTTGCAGAATTACAGTAAATCCTCCAGTGGCAAAGGTAACGGATATTCCTACACTACCAAGTTAAGTTAAATATAAGCTTCGCACTTTTTAAGAATATTGGGACAATTAAGCTCAGATCAATGTTGGGATGAGAGGATTAGGGTTGCTTTGAAGGGGTTAACCGGTATTCAAATTAGAGTTCAGCGTGGGTATTCTTTTTTGGTTCGAAACACGCTAGTGACGTATGTGAGAGCTTCGTCTCTGATTGATGATAATACCCCTGGCGGCCTTTGAAATTCAAATCAAGCCCAGTGGTGGGTCGATCAAAATCTGCTTTGCTTCGCAAAGTTCCTGTATAATGTGTTCGTAACTGTTCTGTAGTGAGTGGAAACAATATCTAAAACTTTCGCGATGGCCCTTCAGAAGTCCAAAGCAGGTAAGCAAACGGAGAGGGAAACATATATTATGTGAGAATCGACGACATTAAGCACATTGCAGGAAACTCTTCGAGACCATGGTCACGGAGATTCCTACCGCGAACTTTCCTATCGTTCCAGCCAACCAGCAATAATAAAACATTAATTGCCTCGGCCGCTTTAAGCAGAGAAACAATTGGGGCATCTACAGGTGGTGAAGTCTCTATAGATGAAGGAGACAATTGCGAAGCACAGTCTCGGCAGCGCCGACCAAAGCTACCGAAGCCGGTTCATCATTCGGTCACGATGGCGCAACCTCAGAGCTCTGCTCTGTTGCAATATCAGCTAGATCTCGATCGGCGACGGGGAAAGCCTAGTTTACATGATCAGGCACTTTTCGTTTATGAAGCCACTCCGGTTGGCAGGATTTACGAATTGATTGACGCGGTACTGTCAATTGCATTTTGTATTCTATACATCTGGAACACGCGTTATGCAAGGGTGCAGGACAAATATCAGGCCTTACCGTTATGGGCAAAGGTAGTGGAACGATTTTTGGCATCAACCATTCTGTAAGTTGTATCGTTTTCTGCATAAATATCTGAAACACTGACCTTTCAGGATTATGTATATCCCTCGATATTATCTCGACAAGAGGGCCCTTGACTTTTTCTTCAAACCTTTCACCATCGCAACCTGGCTATCAACAGTTTCAGTCCTCATTGCTTGGCTCGTGGACGATACCTCACTCGGACCAGATATTGACCTTACTTATATGTCTGCGGGCGCAATGGTATTTCTATATCCTGCACGTTTCGTTCGTGTCAATTTTGCTATTCATGAGACACTCCGGCCCATGAAACTGGTTTATTTTCAGCTCACTCCGATTTCGAGACAAGTCACAATGCTTGGGAGTACCGTGCTCACGTCTATTTTGACAATCTCGGCTGTTTTGGTAAGATTGCGACTCGCTAATCACTACCAACATTCAATACTGAGATTAATTTATGAATAGCACATTGTGGCGTACAAGCTGGCAACGTCGCAAGACCGCGACCCCCCCGAGTCTACCTTCTTCGATACATTCTTCTTTACTACAGTCGGAACGGTAACTGGTATGCGCTCGACCGATGTTCCAGACACACGCTTTACCAGGATTGTCAATTTGGTTGTCATTGCTGCTGGAGTTTTGTGGCTTCCCAAGAAGCTGTCAAATTTGATTCATCTTATCAACTCTCAGAATGTATATGATCGCAGTGTTGGCCCCCCTGCTAGTCCTGAAGAGACATACGTTGTTATATCTGGCGAACCAGAGGTCAATGAAGAGCATTTAGCCAATTTCTTGAATGAATTTTTGCAGTTGGTAGCCGTTTTTATTAATTCTGATTGCTCTCGGATCTAATTCAAAGTCAGTGTCGATCACGGTGTCATCGAGTCGATCAATCTCAGGGCTACCATACTCCGTCCGATAGTGCCAGAAGCTGTGTTGAAACATGTCCTGGGAGACCCAGCGCTTGCGTCTAGAGTATCTTACGTTACGGGATCGGCTACATCTTTTAGCTCGCTTAAGAAAGTACAATGCCATAAAGCGAAAGCTGCGTTCTTGTTGGCATCCAGAAGCGTGAACGAAGACGAAGATGAGGCGGATGCGAAACAAATGATGCGTGCACTCAGTTTACGCAAGTTCAATAGTGGAATCCGAATCTTTGGTATATCGACCCCGTGAGACCTATCTCTATCACTAGCATTATCTCTAATATCGTTTATATAGCTGAAGTACATCTTCGCGAAAGTGTACCAAACTTTGATTTCCTTGCCGAAACAGTAGTGTGCAAGCAGGAGTTTGTGGACGGTCTAACAGCACAGTCAATTATCGTTCCGGGACTGGCTAGTATCTTGATTATGCTCTCGACGTCCATTTCCGATTCGACCATAAACGAGTTGAATGCGGAACTAGTAAAGCAGAATTTGCCGTGGATGAAGGAATATCTCGAGTCCTTGTCTCAAGAGTTCTACACCTCAAATCTTCATTCGTCATTCATTGGCATGAGGTTTATTGAGGCTGTTCAGATCGTGTATCGGCATCTTGGTGTGCTCGTTATTGGATATGGCATAGATATGGAAGATCGTATCCGTCGAAGTACTCTGAAGGTCATGGTGGATCCGGACTATATACTAAAAGGGAATGAAATTTGTGTTGTCATTGCACCAGATGTAAGTTTGTCTGTAATTGCACACGCGGATAAGTGAGCGTTAATGGAGCTGTCAAGGTATACAACGCGGATCGGATATCCGCATTTGACATTAGCTCCTATGCGACAGTGAGCTACTACAGCGATTTTGATTCACCTGCCACAAATCACAATAACGTTACACTCTTTACACCGGCAGATTTTACAACTGGGACCGATGGATTCCAGACGCGAAAGACTAGTGACTCATCAATGACCATCTCGTTAGCTAACGATGACAAATTTGGCCTTGCCAAAAGCAAAGGTGTGACAAAGAAAGGAATCGAACTCACCCCTATTGCAGAGCCTGTTGCATCTGCTACGGTGACCTTGGGTGGAACTGCTGAAGCCGACACAATTAATCCGGCGGAAGTAACTGATGACGGTTCAACAGACCCTCCACGTGGTCGCTCGACCGGGAATCAATCTGACGGCGCGAATAGGTCCGGAGAGCTGATAGTGCAACCGCTCGTCATTCCGGTTCCTCTCGCACGCGCAGCTTCTCCAATGCCCACGACGTCCAAATTACGAGATGGGGACAACGGAGCGTCAGGAACAGGTATTGGTCCGAGAACTACATCCAGTCAATCCGTGAAGAGACATCCCACTGATCCGCCGCAAACGTCATCGGCAGGGCCGACCAATGACGAACTCGAATCGGCTCGCAAAAACAGCGACGAGTCGCACGAGTTTGAGTTTGAGGATCATTTTCTTATTTGTGATTGTTCGGATGCCACCACGCGAGAGTTTGATACGCTGCTCTCCTCGATCCGTAATTCGCCAGATCCTCAGATCAATACAATGAGGATAGTCATCCTAACCAAGAAACCGTTGGTTAGACCAACTCACAACGGCGGTGGTATTGGAAGTAGTGCGAACAGTGTGAAGGCAGAAAAATATGAAGATGTGCATTATATATCTGGCAATCCGACAGATAGGGATGACATGGACAGAGCTGGCGCAGTCAACGCTGCCAGGTGTTTAGTGCTAAGCGATATTAAGCACAAAATGGAATTGTATGCTACGTTAGTGGAGCTAGCACAATTTTTTCGGGGTCCTAACGATCATCTAGACAAAGCCCACAGACGGCTGATGCCAGAGCATTACTCGCAGGGTTAAATTTCGAGTCAATGAACCAAAAGCCTGACAGTATCATGGTTATGTAAGTGATTATGTTCATCTGGAATTTTGTCATTGACCTAAACTAAAACTTTCTCAGTGAATGTCTTCATCCTAATACCATCAAGCTGGTCGGTCCAACGAGAACTATAGACTGTCCTGACGATCACGTCAAGCAGTTCCTTCGCCCGAGTTTCATGAGCGGAAATGTATGATCAAGTGCTGGCAAATTTGCGATATGGCGACTGACAGATAGTAGATAATATGCCCTAGCCAAGTAGACGCACTCACATCCCAATGCTTCTACAATCCCTTCATCGTACAAATATTTCAGACATTTTTGTTCACTGGCGCTGGAGATTCTCACATTTCGTTGATTCCGGTGCCGTCATATCTCCATGGTCGACCATACGGCGCGCTTGTTTCATTGGCGCTTTCTGGCACATTATTGACAGACGATCCGTCTGACGTTAGCAGAACGACAATGTCGAAGAAGCCGGTCATTCCGATCGGATTAAGACGGACTCCGACGTCGACACAAGGCCCAAGTTTGAGTTATGCGGCTATTAACGCCGCTCAGAACGTGGAATTGAAAGCGGGCGACGAGGTTTATGTGCTCCGCTACTTGGGCGCAAATCATGACTGGTAGTACGCAAGAGAATTTTTTTTGGTAATATTTCACGAGTTGCATATATAATCACTTTCCTGCCTTTCTCAAGAGAATCAAAACAATCTAAGACACACGTTTCACACAAAAATCGACATACCCATTACGTTACTCTAACCCTTACGAAATTCGATATGCAAAGGAAGATACAATATGTACCCGGAACTTGTAACGACGCACCCAGACACCCAGAAGCGCAAATATTTCTAATTCCTATCGCTCAAATCTGGCGAACTTTTCGTCCCCCATAATTAAGATGACAGCGACCCGTAAGATGATAGCTCTCCACCACCGACCATAAGCAAGCTTTTTCCGAACCGAACTAGACCGACCCAATTGGGAAAACGCATCGTTTCTACATATCCTCATGATTACTGGATTTTACACCAGTTATATTTCCTGCGAAGATGAATTGGCAATCGAGAGCCATATGTTCCACATCAATCCGACCGTAGATACGAAGGGAAGCTGGAAATGCAAAGGAATCAATCTGAAGTTGATAATCATGGCGGCGGGCCAGACCATGTAGTTAGACTTGAGGGTGGGTATGAACAAGGTCGAGAGTTTGTGCTCTACTGCCTTCATGCCACCACCCTCGACGAAAGAGATGAAAGCGAAGAAGCCGGCAAGGCCTGCCACTTAGTCAGCATGTAATGTGCTTATTGAGTAAATACGGCAAAAGCGCAGGATGACGTACATATTGGAGTCCAAATCAGTTGATCGGCCAGGACTCGCAGCAATACAGGAACAACGACACCCTCTTCACTAATCGGAATCCATACGTGGAGAAGCTCAAGCCACTTGAATTGGAAGGTTGAAAGAAGGAATCCTTAAATAGAAGTGTTAGTGCATGGATCAATAATACAGAGAAACTATCCGTACCCCATGTTGCGAATCGAATGACACGGTCAAACCTGAAGTTGGCGGGTGCATAGTTAGCCGCAGAAGCCACAAAGACATGGGACGACGTGCGTCCAAACGGGGAGCCGTCAGCTAGCGGCTTCTCCGTGTTTGTGACACCCAAGCTAGATGAGCGCCGCGAGTTTGCGTAATTCTCGCCGATGGTGACTACGGTCTGGGCCAGCACATCCGAAAGGCCGAAGAGAAGGACATTGGACACCGACATGATAACGAGAGGATTGACTTTGACGACAGCATCGAAGATTAGGATTAGACGGACGATGAAGACTAGAAAGACGAGAATAACAGTCCAATTTAACAGGGGAGCGTATAACAAGTGGTGGGTGACAAGGGTGCGGTAGAACTTGTCCAAAGCCGGTGGCAGAGATGCTGGGACGAGTTGTCGTGCGGCAGGCATGAGCGTAGCTGAACCGGTCGGTGTGTATGAGGCAGAGAAGAATGATGGTGAGGTCATGAGTGAGCCAGTCGGCAGGTGAGAAAGAAAGATCAATTGCAGGCGGAGTGACCAGTTGTTGATAATAATAATAATAACAATTAATTTTTGTTCACCTAGAGATTAAGGGACACGAACGTTAACGCGGAGAGCAAGGTCCCAAACCCAAAACCAGATGCTGCAAACCTTCGAGCGCGTCGCTTCCCTAACCCTGAACAGGACGCCATCCTCGGCTCATCGCACGTGAGCTACCAGCTACTTACGACCCTAACCCAGCAAAGTCGTCCTTCATGTCTATAACTACTTGATTCTCCTTGCTAAAGTCGATTACTTCCAAAACGGCTAATGAAATATATTGACATTACGGTGTAGTGTGCAACTGTGCATGCTAATTGACATGCACAAGTGTACGTTGAATTGTAGGCATCGTAGAATGCTAGGCGAGGGGAACGGGTTCCTCCCAGCAATCATTATCCCCCGCCATCTAGCAGGTGATGGATGATACCTGAATCTGCACTCTCCAACTTAACCGGCGGATTTCTCCCAAGACATCCCATATTTGTTCGACTTCTAAGCACGTTCGTTCAATGTCAGCTATTAGAGAAGATCTAGTCGGATCTGCAGTGACATTCCTGCTAGATCCCAAAGCGGCCGAGTCTGCCCTTGCGCAGCGCATTCAGTTTCTCGAGTCAAAAGGTTTAACCGAAGACGAAATCCACGAAGCACTCCGACGAGCACGAAATCCTACAACGCAGCAGCAGACAACTCCTACGCAATCGTCAAATGTTTCAGTTCCATCATCAGCAACTTCTGTGCCACCTCGACCGGCATATTATCCCGGGCAAGTGCTTCAGCCTCCGCCGCTACCTCAGCGTGATTGGAAAGACTATTTCGTCATGGCAACTGCCTCTGTCGGAATTAGCTATGGCCTATATGTTTTGGCAAAAGTACGTCAAATGCATTACGCAGACCGACGTAAACTAACTGCATATAGCGTTATGTCATGCCCTTGATTCTTCCGCCAACGCCAGCAGCTCTGGAAGCCGACAAGGAGGCGGTATCGGAAGAGTTCGCCCGTGCGGAACAGCTACTCCAGCAACTCCAGGCCGAAACAGAAGCACTCAAGGAGGCCGAGAAACGGCGGGTTGAATCTGTAGACGAAGCAGTCGAAGAGCTTCATAAAGTCATTGAAGAGGCGAATGCACAGCTCGAGAGCCGAGAACGGGAAATGCGGCAATTACAAGCAGAGATCGAAAATGTCCGGAACGAGCTGCCAAAGTATCTCGAACGTACAGCAGAAGGGCATAAGCAGGATTTGTTTGATATCCAGGCCGAGGTTCGGTCATTGAAGCAGATATTGACGAATCGGTTGCGAAGTCCAGTGAACCCACCGGCGATCGGTAGCGGTTCCACGGGAGAACAGGCAAACGGATCCTCGGCGTCAATGCCACCTACTCCAGCGTCTACACTAAAGCCTCCTTCGCGGGCCAGTATTCCCGCGTGGCAGCTTGCTGCCGCTAACAAATTCAAGACACCAGAGCCATCTAATGAAGAGACGAACGCTGGTAGTACCACAAGCGGCGACGTGCCTTCTACTTCTGCTGCACAGACCATGTCGGACGCAACGTAAGGCGAGAAAAACGCTACGACATAAACAGATGTATTTCATATGTAATGGGAATCTATGGCGTAATGGCAATGTGTTTATAATTCGATAGACAGTTATAAATCCATATCATCAGACTGACTGTAATATATGTACAACCATTTATGCCCCAAAAGAAAATCAACGATGCAGTCAAAAAATCACTCTTCATACTTGTCAACCATGATACTCTATGCCTATGTACAATCACCCACCAACTGAAGAAGTACTCTTGAGCACTTCTATCCCCGTCTGAATTCGCACTCCCATTCTAGTATTGAGTACATATTCGTGACCATAATGGGCCGCCTTATTCAACAATTCCAGAGTTTTCTCAGCACCATCAGTGCCCTTGACAAACCACTCAAACACAGCCTGCTCGTACATACCACAGGGCGGGAGCCAGTCTTCTTTGTGAGTTCCTTTCAGCATACTCCTGTTAATATGCATGACTTCAGACTCGAGAACTTTGAGTCCTATTTCGGTGTATCCCAAATTCCTCAGCACAATACTTTCGAGAATGAACTTGACTCCCAATTCGTCAACATCAGCAATATGCGGGTATTTTTTCGCATTCTCCTGGAAATATACTGACCTCTTATTCGGTGTATTCATCGGAGTCACGTCGGCAGGCGAAGCAACATACTGGTAATTAAGCTCCACCAAGGATTTCTCCAAGGCATCGCGAGGCATGCGTTTATACCCGTTCCAAAAATAAATAATCTCATTTGCCGGACTTGTACCAATATAGTCCACAATGCTCGGCTGTACGCCGGAGCTAGTGCTATTGACGCTCGTGGTACTGCTACCTTTACTGTCTTTAGGAGACGTCGTAGGCATCCAGGATTTCCATTTCTCTATCTTGCGCTGGAGGTATAATTCCAATGGCATCGCCCGTCCAGTAATCCTGCGCTTTCCGATCAAAGTTGGGGCGATGAGCAACAACTCTTCGGCTTTTTTCTTGTACAAAGCGATTTTGACCCCGTCTTGTGTTGCTGCACGCGATGCAGCACGATAGAGCTCGACGTAGCACACGCCCGCTACATACGTATACAGCGCATGCGACCATGTGTTTAGCTTGGTCAGTTTCATAAACGTCTCGGCTGCGGACTCAAATTCGTGCAAATCGAGATGGCACATTGCCCTCTCGAACTCGACCAACGCTTCGACCTGCCTCATTTGGACCTTCATCGGCGTTTGGAGTATGGTTAGTGAGCGCTTCAGATTGCCGTCCATGCCAAGCATGCGAGCTTCTTGGAGAATCCAGAGCGCGCTTCTTGGGTACCGTTTTCTCGTCCTAGCTAGGACGGACAGAAGACGGTCTTTGGGGAATGAGGATTCTGAAGGCGAGATATCGCATACTTGCGCTGGACCTGTATAGTACATTAACAGCGTCAGGAACGCTATTGCCCCATGAATGCTGTCAGAAGAGGTTGCTTCCCAGAGCATTTGAATGCTCGTGTCTCTGTCCCCTCGAAAACCGATAACGGACAATACCCTGCCGAATGCAGGAGGAATCATCGTGATCACCAACTGCAAAATACCGAAGCACAAGTTCACACCGGACTGAATATAGTCGTCGACAAGAGCTGTGGCGGCGTCACTATTGGCTATATTTCCGTTTCCACTACCAAACGGTTTGAATTTCTGGGCTGGCCGTGTTGGCAATTGAGTTTCTGGCAGCGTCGATATATCGAGCTCGTTCTTTTCAAGTACCTGCTCGAGCGCAGTTTCAAGATCAGCCGTGTCCATTGACTGATCGACCACGATATCGTCTTCGCTGGGATCATTATCGTCATCGGCAGTCTCGCCAAGCTCTGGTTTCTCGTCAGCAATCTCGGGCAGCTTTTGCAGCCCGGAATTCTCATCTAGGCTGTTATTGTAGATGTCCGCCAGAATCTGATACGCCCGTCGCAGTTTATAGCTACGACTGTCAGCAAGTCTGGAAAATATGAAACCTTTGGTAAGACCTACAAACTCTTGACACTGGCTATCGCACTCTCGCTAAGGAATAGGACGACAGCACCCATAAGATGTGCTTCAGCAAGAGCCAGATAGTATTCCGTACCAGGCGCAAACGACGAGGATTGATGTTGCGCCTTTTGCGCGCGCAGTCTGTCTCGCAACGCGGCGTCTTCTGCGACTCGCAATTGCTCCGTTGCTAATGATTTCGCCTTTAGAGGATTGTACCCCAATTCAAATTTTCTAGCATAAATACCTTCTTTGATTTTATCACCCTCGAAACCGAGAGTCGCCTCAATGAAGCTCATTACACCTCGGGCGAGCTGCAACGAATGTGAGCGACAATCATGCATTTAGAGTGTCACGCATTAAACCAAATTGCAGAGTAAGACAGACTTACGGCAGGCAAAGACGATTTAGGGCTTGTGCCGTTGAGAATCTTATTCGCACGCTCTAGGTCGTCGGCCATGACACAATCCATTGCCTCCAACGCGTTGGACACTAAACACATTCCATTAGCAGTTGTTAAGTTGGGTTTGTGAAATGAATGGAACCATACTTGCACCGAATTCCTGGGCTGCGTCGAGCGTCATTACGGACTTCTTCGCCTGCTGCCCGGAGGATCTGCCCCGTAACCAGGCGACAGGCTTGCCCATGCTTCGCGACATGTTTCGGTTTTGCTGCTGCCGAGACTCAACACTCTAATAAACCGGAAATAACGTGGACGCGTGAGAACCGACGTAGCAGCGGACAGCACTCTGTGTGCCTCAACGCTTGGGAGTCTGGATCTTGCCCAAGGATTTGAGACTGTTCGGAGCTATCGAGATGCTGACGCTCGCGTGCCTCGCGACGCAGACCCGGGAGTCAGCTCGGATCCCGGAACTCGGCGCCGATTTTGGCAGGCCATTTGCTCCTCGCACTTGCGGCGTATGTGCGGCACGACCCCTGGCACTTGTGCCACCGTCGGGGCCACAACGACGTCTCACTTCTTCATACGCTTTCATTAAGCATACACGATAGAAACAAATAACATTGAAGATTTCGCTGGTCAAATCCTTCAGGCTCAGGACAACACACTAGGCAGGTATGACAAGTGCCCCTGCGGCGCAGCGAAACAGTCTTGACCTATTTTCAAGTGGCGGGCTGGTGATCCATGTTCCGGATGTTGCACAATACTTAAGTGAGCATCCAACCCGGAGCTCCGAACCGAGCGATAGCCGTACTCATTCTGATTTGTTTAATCTCCCAAAGAGAAGCGTATTATTTTATGGTACGACCCTATTGTGGACAATATGCTGCAAATAATTATGATGGTACTAATAATAATATAGACGAAAAGATACAAGTGTATATGCAACTGCGGCTTAACGCTCCCGACCTGTCGTCCATCGCATTTAACTCGTATCTGTCACGACTGGTGCTTACAATAGATGCAGCAGCAGTCAGTTTTACCAACCCGCGTTACTCATCTCTAGGACTGCAATATCACGGTCAGCAGCGAGATGTGGATGATCACGAAACAAGTTATCCAATTTTCTCTACAGTGATTGATCGGTCGTCACTTGTGGCGGTCCAAGAGCCGACCGGATCGTCGGATGGTGAAGAAGTATGGACAGCATTGTGGCATCTCACCATTCCAATTACGCGTCCGAAAGCGCGTTTAGCGTCGCCCCGAATCAGTCTCGCCGCTCGCGCAAATCTGCGCCAAAGATCCAATGAGACAACAATTTCAAGCTGGAAAGCTGTCGCTGGCACAGTAGAGCCCCAAGTGGAATACTTGTCGTCACTGACACCACTCAATAGCTTGAATTTACTTGAAGGGCTGGCTCATGATGCTTTCTACGACGGTAATCCACCAATTTTGGCTGCGGACAAAGTATTGCCTCCCAGTCCCACTCCTCCCATGTCAACTTCACAGTCATCAGCGTTGGCGGCAGCGGAGTTTATCAGACTCCCTCGGTTAGTGTGCAAGACTTATATCCCGGTCTTCCCGTGCATATCGCTTCGGTTAAGATGTTCTCGATTACCGAGCTCTACCACACTGTCGGAAGACGAATTTACCGTACTAGCAAGTGTTGACGTTGACATAACTGCATTTGCTAAAGTGGACGTGGTGATCCGCAAAGTAGATCTCGTTGTAACTGGCGGAAAGAGTGAACATCTCACCGCCACTGGTCCAGCTCGGTTTCCGATGAAGTGCAGTCCTTGGGACGGGATTTCAGAAATTTTTAAACTTGATCCTTTGTCTCTCCAGGGTAGCCCCGAGTCTACTCGAAATAGCGGGGCCAATCTTGCTGGATTTGGTGACGGGATTGATCATGGTTCCGGGTACGCGCAAACAGCGTCTTCGGCTGGGCCGGCGAAAAGTTTGACGAGGTCAATTACGATCAAAGTTGAATACTCACCGGTGTTGAAGCAGCCGCGTGAAGGGGACAGCGCACTGGGATATGGTCCTGATATTTTGACTGTTTGGAATACGACAGTTGATTTTTCGTCTTCGGGAGCGTCAGGAACTGCACAGCAGACTGCCGAAAACCGAAATAGTCAGTTGTCGCAGGCATTTACGTCATTCCGGTCAGTCTCGGGACGAAGTTCTTCGGCGTGGTTACAAATGCAGCAGCAGCAGCTGCGATCGCCAAGTGGGTCTCTAATACCTGAATCTCCAATGCTGACCGGTGGACCGTGGGGTATTAATCACTCACAGCCGGCTGCGACCCAGTCAGCCTCTCGAGAGGTCGTGCACGAAGGTCTCAGTCTCACATTTTCTGGACCAACAGAAGTGTTGGCAGGCCAAGTATTCGTATGGAAGGTCTATATTATCAACCGCTCTCGCAGCGCGAAACGGATTTCTGTGATCGTGCAGCCCAAAAAGTGGAAAGTTGACAATGTCAAGGTTCTTCCGCCAAATCCACTAGCTGAGCAAGAACAGAACGCCAGTCCGTCAACAGTAATTACGGACGACACGGTACTGTATAACGCCCACAAGGCGGGGATGATTGAGTCCGATGAGTTGATCTCGCTTGTCAATGACATTCGGATAGGGCCACTGGGACCGGGTGCCAGTCACGAAGCCGAGTTGAAGCTTGTTGCGTTGGGTGTTGGAGTGCTGAGTTTGGATGGCGTCAGGGTTGTAGATTTAACCAAGGGAGAGGGATTTGAATGTACGAATCTGATGAATGTTATATGTCGTTAAATATGTCGGATGTATCGCATAGAAGGGTGATTGTAAGATAAGGTTGATTCAATAAAAGTCGTAAATTAAATGCAGACGTTACCGTTTGCTTAGCTTGAGCCTCACAAGGAGCGGCGTTCACTTGGCAATATCCTCACGAGAGGTGAAGGACTAAGAATTGACTAAGAATTCGTCGAGGCAATGTGAACAAAAGTTATGTCGCATGAAGAACATGAACAAATGCCGCCGAGTAAGGAGACTCCTGGGTACCAGAACGTATTATATGAAGTGGGCTATCAGCAGTAGTTCGTGCGTATTCCCTCCAAATTTCACCCCAGCGGACTTAAGACTCAGCCTATCCGCGAAGAATGCTACAATACAAAGCTAGCAGCATGAAGGCGTTATACATTGTTAGGGATATGGGACTCGAACGACAGTATGGATTCCATATGAGTGATGAGAAACAAATGCGGTACCGGCTATGGAGCATTTGGGCCCTTACCAAGGGATACTCCTAATTGCCGTTGGAATTGACGCCGAAGGCAATATATTTCCTCTCAGTTTTGGTGTTGTGAAAACGGAAAATCGAGATAACTGGAATTGGTTTCTTGATCAGGTTCGCACATCGCTGGAGCCTGAGATTGATTATTCTTCGTTGACGCTGATTTCCGACCGCCAAAAAGGTATCTACCATCCACCATAACGTCATAATCCCGCTTCTTATAAGCTTACCATATCATGCTAGGCCTGATCGATGCTGTCGTCGAGAATTTTCCTGAAGCGCACCACGCGCACTGTCAACGCTGAAATTGCAGCTTTGGTTTACAAAGCAGCTTCAAGGCCCACCAGAAAGGAGATGGCAGACGTCCTTGCATCCATGCCTGCCGAGGGATCTCAGTGGTTGATGAGGAACCAGCCAGAACATTGGGCGGATAGCTACTTCGCTGGTTTGCGCTTTGGTCATAGGACTTCAAACATTGCCGAGAGCTTTAATAGCTGGATGTTGGAGGCTCGTGGACAACCGGTTCTGGCAATGATGGAACGCATTCGAGAGCAGATGATGCTAACGAGGGCTAAGCGTCTCAAGGAGATCCAGAAGCTGAAAGATGAAGGGAAAAAGATCTCCCATTTTGCAGCCAAAGAACTGGCCAAATCAGCTTCGCTGGCGCGAGAGTATAATGTCGTGCAAGCGAACGTCGATGAGTATGAGGTGAGGAGCAGGCAGAACGAATGCTTCCCTGTTCGGTTGGATGTTTGGACGTGTGTCTGCGGCAGATCGACGTACAGCGGGATACCTTGTGCGCATGCCGTCGCAGCGATCAGCTTTGTGAGATTGGACGTGATCGATTTTGTCGATCATCGCTTCAAGATCGAAGCATTTGAAGCGACTTATCAGCTTGGCATTCATGCCATGCCCACAGTCAGTTTGAATGAAGCTGAGAGCACACCTCCGTGCGCACCTCCCAACACTTCCCGACCTCCTGGCCGCCCTCATAAGAAGAGAAACACGTCAAATGAGTTTGGAACACGGAAGATCAATATATGCGGCAGATGCCGTAAGCAGCAGCGACACAACGCCAGAACTTGCACCGAGCCGATAGGCTAGCTAACGAGAAGGAGGGACGTGTAATGAATTGGAGAATCGTGGGGCTTAGACGGTTAGCTTTTGTAATTTAACAAATGTAGATGAAGTGCTGAAGTTCCAGGGTTTAAAACCCTAAAAACCCTAAGCTTACCCAATGCAGATTAGTACCAAAGTTTATATACGTGAGGTACAATCGTATGTACTAGGAAGCCAGGGTAAGGGTTTTCGGCATTTTTGATATTATGAAACTTTTCGCGGGCAATTTTTGATATTTGCTCAAATATAAACTCTCAGCTGCCGGTTTCCATAGCGGAGTGTCTTAGCTATTTTAGGCGGGCAGCCGACGGTAGAATCCACGGGGCCCTATAGCGGGTTCGGTGCGTTATCCACCCGGGGTCTAACCCAGTTTGGCATAGTTTGCACTAGTCTAACCAAATGTGGAATAGGATATGCTTACAGTCTCCAAGCAACCTTTGGAATAAGCAAGCATACTACATTATTAAATGCATAATATCATAACTAATTAATAGATAACTAACTGTAAATAATCGCAACACAATGAATAACTACT
>JANJPG010000150.1:0-15396 GCA_030407185.1 Lipomyces yarrowii
TCTTCCGATCTGTGAAAGTAATCTTAAGTTGACGCGACTGGTTAATAATATATTGCCGACACTATTCAGATTAACATATTAACGGTGAATAGCCACTGGTTAAACGATCCTCGTATAATCTGAAATCGGGAGATCGTAAACGGCTATAGCAAGTTACATTTGCCACTGTTCTGCTTTTAGCTCAATAAAGTGGGATCGTTCTGTTCTTCAAAGACCTCGGAGACTAGGCAGTCCCCGTTCGAAGACGAGAACGTAGAAGGCATTGTAATGCTCAAGCGCTGAATCTACGAGGAAGAACTATCCCATCTTGGCAAATCAGTAAGAAGTCGCAAAACTTACGAATAATTCACCACAATGTGTCGTCTGCCATCTATTAAAGAGCAGCTCATGAGCTCATCCCGCCACTAAATTTCTCCATGGTAAAGAACAATGATGACCTACAAACAATTGCAAAGAGAAGCTGACATCGATCGAATCTATTGGTGTGAACCCAGGTTGATCTGAGTTCTGAAATGTACCTGTCCACGCGCAGTTATCAGTACGGTTTAAGAATGAGTCAGAATTACTCATTTCTTGATTAAACTACCGCTCGACCAACTTAAAAAAGAAATCAATTCCCAGAGTTTCTTTCAGAAATGGATCTTTCGTACTCATTCACTTCCTTGACTCCAGTCAACGGTAATTATTTTTTTGTGGAAGAATAGTCGCGTACGCGTCGGTGATAGTAGTACTTGCCGACGCCGATCAAAGCACTTCTATTTCCGAATTACAATGGGACTGGAACTCACTACTGAATATCCAGCCGGATGGATTGATTCCTTCCTCTGGTTCTGTTCTTGACTCTGGACCGTCTTTACAGTCGGGTAGCGAAGAACCAATCGAGTCATCTTTTATGTCTTCTTTGGACACTTGTGAAGGATACAGTGATATCGCGAAAAACTTGCCTGTTCTATTAGAGCAGTCTGTGGTTGTTGGGAATACAAATAATGAAATCAAATCCTCATTGGCATTGGGTGAGAATGAAACTATTGAGAAGGCCAGTTCACTTCGTTGGATGGGACCATCCAATAATGCCAATCCGGAGTCACATTCTGACAACGTGGAAGCGGTGAGAAAACGTATTGACAAACGAAAACGACGAAATGGAGTCAACATATTGCCAGAGCTTTCTAGTGAAGCTGCTACTAAGCGAAGCACAAATACTTTAGCCGCTAGGCGATACCGTCAGAAAAGACAAGAGGAAGTTGACGTTTTAGACAACCGCGTGAAAGAGCTCGAAAAAGAACTGGTAATAGCGAAACTGGAGACTAAATGGTGGCAGATGGAAGCGCAAAGGTGGCAGACATTGGCTGAGCACAGAGAAAAGTAAACAGGAAATATGTGTCGTTATTTGGTTAAGTTATTACAAAATTTAATAGACAATATCGAGCAGAATTCGACCTAGTCCCACGTAGACCAAACCTCCCACCATGCACTGAAACCCTGAAACCCATTCCTCTTTGGGACTAGGTATTGGCATATTGGTATCCATCAGCACATAAGGAACCGTGTTAGGTTTTCACCTCCGGGAATATTTATTTCCTACTTCTACACCTTTTGCCCAAATGAATGTTCCTTATTTATTAGGGATTCAGGGAACGGTTAGGTGTTACTTCTGGAAATATTTCACAGGACGAGTACAATAACGCTAGTCCCAAAATGGTCGGTTTAGTCACAATAAATTTCTAGGGCGGGATGCAGTTCGCACGTTGAGCCATATCTGCATCACCAAACAAAAAGGACCCCTTGGAAAATATAAATCATCCTTTAAACCTCGATACCAACACCTACAATGAGTGTGATTTCATATTTGTTGAAGTATCCGTATGTCTCATTGCACTCATTTCGTTCCTTCGTTCCTTCGTATTGGCGGATAGAGCATCTATTCATCTCCTGTCCAAGTTATACTTAAGAAATTGTAGCGGAAATTGCATTCACCTATCTCCTTATGGATTGAATATTCAAAATAACTAAGTTAATAGTATTATAGTAATGATATGGGATTCAGCATAGCAGCTGTAGACAGGGTAAGCGATGCAGGTGGAATGCGTGGGCAGGAACGTACGCATCGAAATGCCATGTCGGTGCGGCCTCTCTGGCACGTCGTCCATAACTGTGAGAGCACGGACTATTCATATTCAATATTTCACTCTTTTTAGGCAAGGGGAACTCATCTTTCTCTAGTTGATAGTCATTGTACTAGAGCAATTGAGGAGATATAATAAATTATTTAGGCAAACTGCCTATTAAAAATATGCAGTTAAAACAGAAGGAGCCAGGTAATACCAACCCAAGGCTTGATAATATATCGTCCCGCTTGTCGCAATTTGCCGTTACGGTATTGGCTCAAAAATCAATCACACGTTCTGGTATTCTTGGTACGATTTGCTCACGGTCTTCTAGGATAACTGCGCCCATTCCGCCCATAAAGTGTACATTAACATTGCAATTTAACAGCCAAGCCCCGGCATTATCGGCAATGTATCGAAAAACAACATGTCCTCTTGATGGGGCAGTGTAAGTGTCACGATATGGAGGACTCTCAAGATTTAGCGTCGACGAGCCGCCAGCAATCGCTGCCTCGACACTCGAATACCCAAATGACGTGTTACTCTCGCTAATCACCCAGAAAGTGTGTCCGTGGAGATGCATCGGATGAGCGATGATGTACCTGTTATCAATGATCAAATCAACCACGTCACCGATTTTTATACCAGCATCCACGATATTTGTCCCGTGGAGGTCCTCTGCCCATAGTGACGGAGTCATTAGCTGCATATCAGGTAGCATCCGTGCACCACTGTCCATGATGCTGAAGTCAACCATACCAGTACGATTGAGAGTGAAGTGGATAGTCCGCTGAGCCGGCCCTTGAGGCGGCTTCACCCGCCCGTCATATGGTGCAGCAGCAGCGTCAATGAAGGTTGGCATCTGGGCATTCAAGAGATTCCCACCTATGTCCTGATAAACATCGAGCATGACCTGGTGATCCTCTGGGGGAACAGTAGCCGAGATGTTATACGACAGCCAAGCTATTTGTTCCGTAACTTGGGCAAGTGTTGTACAAGCAAACCGAATAGCGAAGACGCCATTATTTTTCTGGGTGGGTACTGCAATTATATAGCGACTGCCAAGACCGGCATACATTTGTTTCACCTTCAAGGGTTGTATAAAAGTACCGTCGACTTGCAAAACCCATATGTCATGTCCATCGATGGACATATATACACCGAACTCGCCTCCCATGTTGATTACATTAAACATCATCCAATCCGATCCATTGACATAAAATATCTCTCTGTCAGTATTTGTAGCTTGGCAAGGCGCAGAAAATCCAGGTGCTTCGAGGGCCGCGTGGTCGATGCCAGGGTTGCCGTAGAGGGCACTAATATCGAGGCATCCCAGCGAATCGAACCTGGATTGCACGCCAGTGATTGCGTGGAAGGTAGCGAGTCGGCGAGCACCTGCAGCGGCAATCGTCTCATTCGAGTGACAGGTCACGCGGCCCTTACCATTGATTAGATATCCCAAGATGCACGCTGGATCAATCCCATAGTTGATCGTTCTTTGGTAGATCGCGTCGCTCGGGAGCTTTGTCCAGTCCATGACATAAAGAGGAGTAGGGTTGACTTCCAGAGCTCTAAGAATCCCAGTGGCAGTTGAGTTTCTTTCAGTAACCACGTCGTAAGGCCTGAGCGTGTCCGGTGCAGGCCTAATGTAAACCGGACCCTTTATCCCGTCCTGATAGTAAGATCTCATGTGCGCATGGTACCAATACGAGCCATATTGCCCTTCAGTTGTAAAGTTATAGGTGAATGACTCGCCAGGAAAGATCGGCCTTTGGGCAACGCCAGGAGTACCATCCATCCACGGAGTGTCTTGCTGGCGGATACCGTGAAAGTGAATTGTTATTGGTACCTGCAAGTTATTGAATACTGCTGCAGAGATCGTGTCACCTTCATCGGCTTCAATCAGAGGTCCGGGATGTTGATTATTGACGAGGAATATCTCCCGGTAAAAGCCGTTTGGGGCCTGATATGAAGAAGTCAAATTCAGAACATACTCGCGCAGCACTGCAGAATATACTGGCAGTGCCAACACCAATAGCAACAGATACTTGGCCATGGCCGTGGTTGCGATGCATTAAAATACCCTGCAATAGGAGAGGGGAATGCGTCAGCTGCAAGGCAAGTGCGCGCCTCAAAGGACGGGAAGAAATACTTACCGACGCTCCCGGTCCGTATTAGAATATCCCAACATCCGTTATGAAATAGAAGAACAGAAATGTCTACATTCTCCCGGTCCGTAGTAGAACAAGGCGTTATTGGTCACCAGAATGTTTTCGGCAAATTTTCGGATTCCTTACCGTCCTAGCTGCTTTATCTGGATTAATTGACGACATGTCATTGCAATTATAGTTGGATATTTGTGTCGACATATATAGAGGAGGTAGGCGATGATTGAGTCGCACGTGTTTACAACCTTCCCACTTTGGCCTAGCCGTTTTCGTCCTCGTGTGGCCTTCGATAGTCTCTATTCACAATCACAATCGCAATTCACAGAATAGACCGTTATTGCTACAAAAGTGCCATAAGTACAGCGATTTTCCAAATGAACTATAAGCTTATTAAATTTCCTTGATCTTGGTCCTCAGTTGAAAGCAGACTTGCTTAAAGCGGAATTGGAACACAAGGAGGATGCGCACTTGATCCTGAAGGCCATGAAAGCCAAGTTGCATAAAGATTCCCGATAGTAACGAGTCAATAATTATCGCTGAGAAGCCCAATTTAGAGCCTCGCATGCTCTCAAAATAGGCTCCCCGAAAAGCTCAGCGAACAGATATAGACAGATATTTTGAGGAAGAAATAGTCCCTGCCGCTACTGAGGAGGGATGGTTGCTAAGGTGGTGGAGGACCCATGAAGATGAATACCCCAGACTGGCAGCCGCGGCCAGAGACTACTTCGCAATTCGCTCTGAAGTGGCTGTTAGAAAAATTATTTAGTGACGGAAGAGATTTGCTCGGGTTAAGACCCTATTCGATGGATTCTGGAACCATCAGAAAGCCTACTTTACTCGCAGATCACTATTCAAGAGCAGTTGAATGGCAATTTTGCGCTATTTATCTCTCTCTATTGTTATTTGTTTGCCCTCTACGTGTGCATTTGAAGGCAGATAATGATCATAGGCCTGACCCCATACGATTTTTTTGCGAGTATAGCTTTCCTATAGTTAATCGTAAACTATTGCGTGGACCCGTATAATAATCGTATTGGACTTTACGAACACTAATAACGATTAATCGCAAATCGTATCCACCTCTACGTAATGGTAGCCAGATATACATGTGTGCACATTATTCAGTCTTCAATACCACACCATTACGACTGAAGGAAGCATTACAACTGGCTTGGCTGTTATGCTTCCCCTGCCACTTCTCCTCGTCAATCCTTTAGTACCATCGCACCTTGGCCTCGTTCATTTCCCCATTAGCCTGTAGCTCTGCCAACAACACCTTGATGCGCGCCACCTGCGCCTTGCCGAAGGTAGGGTTATAACCTTCACAGGTAAGCTTTGTCCTCTGGAATACCATCAAGATTAAAGTGGATCAGGCTTTAGGATTTAGCTTACACAAATGCCTAAGTTAACTATACGATTTTTCCCTAGCAACTAACTTCGTCGCTCTCATAGTTAATCGCAAACTTCTGCGACCAATCGTATAGTAATCGTATTAGACTATATGCCCCGCTAACTATACTATCGACAAAGGCACTCTCAGAAAGTACGTAATGGCTGCGGCAATATCTTGACC
The DNA here is from genome assembly GCA_030407185.1 of Lipomyces yarrowii. Classification (NCBI taxonomy): domain Eukaryota; kingdom Fungi; phylum Ascomycota; class Lipomycetes; order Lipomycetales; family Lipomycetaceae; genus Lipomyces; species Lipomyces yarrowii. Next base: position 5,850 of record JANJPG010000150.1, read on the forward strand.
GTACTTAACAATGGTACCGTTAGTTGCCCAAGGAACGATCAACCTGGATGCTTGGCTCACTCCATCGATCGTCATCGATCAAGTTCACACGGTCTGTTGCGTGACGTAGGATTGCCATGATTAGATCCACGTGAAATCGCTGAAACACTTCTAGACCGATCGGCTCCTGGAGTCCAGTTCCGCAAGCAGAAGTCTTGCATGCTGCCCTTGCTCTGTTGACAGAATGATCGGGGGGATTGCTAGGTGGAACCTCGTCACAGCAATGCATGCCAGCCAGAGAACTGCAAACCCTCTGCGTAGGCGTCAAGAGCCAAGGACTGAGCCCTTCAAAGCCAATGGCACTCTCTCTCAGGCGACATGCACCAAAAGTATCAAAGGGACGATTACCTGTGCTCTCATATGTATGTATATATATACATAGACAGATAAAGGAACATCACGGTGTAGGGAAAATCTTGACGCAAAACAAAAACCCGGAGGGGAAAACAAAAAATCGGAATTAATAGTACGCATGGCTGGAACTGGTAGTGACCTCTTGCCGTCTCCTGGCCTTACTCTGATGCAAAGCGAATTTGCGTGCTCGAATTTTTTTTAATGAGAATTTCAGCCTGGTCTGAACTGCACCTCCAAAGCAGCATCTACTCTGGCAGCCGCTCTAAGATAAGCAAGTTTCTACGACAGACTCCGGACAATGCGGATGCGGATGCGACGATGATTCCCCTGACATGGTTCCTCCAATTCCCAGCCTTTCAGAGGGCGCTGCGCTTTTCGCGCTTAGCATCATTATGCGCTACACCGAGGGACAGGAGGATGTTGATACCAATACTCTGCGGGGGTTAGAGAACTAAGAGAGGCAATTGTTTTGGCTAAAATGGCGTCGATGTGCACCCACAGAAATTACATGCTCTAAGAACCTAAACCCTATCTGTTAAGCCGATAACCTCGCTAAGCCGATGCCAAGTGGCTGTAAAACACTACATCTGCTTAACGGGGTTCTACTGATGGGGAACAAAAATAGGAGAAATTCCATATGTCCACCTAATGCACTAGAAGGTTAAGGTTATCCAATTACCCGTCAGGAATGCACAACCTAGGCCGCCGACCAGACCGCAGGCGTACCCCGTCACTAAAGCAAATACAACAAAAGGTCTACCGCTCAAATTGAAGAGAGCCATCGCAGCCGCAGTATAAGTCAGATATATTCTTAATAACGTACTCTCCGCTTAGTACGCTGAAGCGGTAACCTTCTGTAAGGAGACCCGAGAACTTTCGCAGACTCGTTCGACAGAGGAAACCCTAATTTTCTTTAGTTCTGGACCCAAACCTTCGAACATAACTTCAAGTAATCCACAGAGCAATGTTTGATCTGCTCCTCCGCGGTACTTATTGTCATGTTAATCTCTGAATGAGTCTTCTACTCCGTGATGCGGCTGTGAAGTTTCAGACGTTTGCTATTCATGGCTGCCCAGTTTGGTATTGATACGTGGCGGGGGCGTCCGAAGAATGCCGATGATATGATCAATGACGCACATACATGGGTGGAGCATGTTCAGAATCGGTTTCCGCGTCGACCCAACGACATATATTTCGACTATGAACAGCTGACTCGTCGCATGGAAGGGGTAGGTACTTTTCCATAGAGTGTGCAGTTTGGCTGACGTGCGCTCGATTAGGCGTTATGGACTTATCAGCATTTTAGGCAGCTCGAATTTATTCAACTGCACGTTTTATATCATTATCTCCAATGTTTAGTGGGATTGCAAGATGAAGAGAAAGAATACTATGTATTATGGCTAATGATAAATATGTTTCCAACATCAGCTATGGTTTGTCAGGCACTCATTGATTGAAGTTTGATTACCGAGATTAACTGCAGTTAGGGCTACGACTTACTCGGACGCTATTACAGCCGTCATTTGGAATTTGACGAGGAGGTCCAGATATATCGGCTGGGCATGAAGAATATACAAATTACCACTGGCCCGCATTATGAACGGATTTGTGCGAGTCTACGCGATGCCACTGAATCTATGGAAGCAACAGTAAAGAGTCGACTTCCTGTTACGAATGGCTCTCTGCAGCAATTACCACCTGTGAATGAGAGTAGCAAAGACCCAGTAACGATGCTACCCAGCGACGTTGTTCAAAATATTTTTATGCGACTTCCTTTTCCGGAACGAATACGGCTAAAGCAGGTTTCCAAGTGCTGGGATGCATATATTCAAAATAACCCAGATTTGTGGAAAATATGGGACTTTCGCGACTGCAAGAGGCCAGTTCTCTATGCTGATCTTTTGAAGATTTCAGAATTGGCTCAAAATATATGTTACGAGGCATACCTTAACCATATACTCATTACGGATTTGGATCGAGCTCTGGAACTTGTGCTGAGTGTTATTGGATCTCATCCCGATGTACTCAGCAAGCTAGAACTAAACTTCTGCACAACAATGTTTGATGAATATCTCTACTTCTCCCAATCGCGTATTGACGGACTGCGAAAGATTCGGTGGCTAAAACTGCCCCTCGATGATTCACCGCAATTTGTAAGTCTATTCGCAAGCGGAAACTTCCCGGTGTTAGAAGAGATGTTTTTGTTCGGCGACAGTCCACGTCATGTCGAGTCATACGGACTCTGTTTCAATATTCCAGGGCCAGAGAGTCCCGAGTTCAAAACATTTCCCGCCATGAAGCGGTTACGGATCGGTTCCCAAAAATCCATTACCAGTATTCACGATCACCGCAATGAGTTTATATTTGGGGTCGACATGGACAGACCTACCGTCTCTCTCGATCCCGGGAGCGTGAACAATTTGGTTGCTATGATGCCAAATCTAGAGAGTTTTATATATGTGCGGGTAAAGTCTAGATGTATTGGCAAGGATGAGGAAATTTTTCGGTCAAGAATAAATCTCCGTGGAAACCACAACCTCCGAGAAATTATATTGACGCAGAGCATTTTAATTAATTTTCCATTGCTCCCACTGAATTGCAAGACTGTGACGATCGATTCGTGTGATGCTCTTCCGAGAGTAACAGTACTGGAATATACCGGACGCATGAAGTATCTGGCGCCGTTGCCTCATGAGGATCCATACGTTATCGATGACGAAGAATACAAGTCAATCGAAAAGTTCGACGCAAGCTGCGCGGAGCGAATGACAGACTATGACAGCATCTACCTATTCGGCATATTCGACCCCGATAAGCTGACAGACTTCAGTATACGGTATTGGGTACGGAAGTTTAGAATGAACATTTGCTTCGGAGACGAGATTGATGAGGCACCACCGCCTTGGAGAATAGATGAACCCGGCCTAACGCCCGCTCATTATATTTCCCGTATGTTGCCTCGGTTAAAGCGCTTTGACGTCAGTTGTACAGCCACGAAGGACACAACATTAAGAGTATTTCGAGATTTAAGGGAACTAGAATATATAAATATCGCAGGTTGCCTCGTCACATTTCGGGGAGTGTGGTTTTTGTTGACTGGGGAGTGGAACGAAGCTTACAGTAATGACTACTTCCAACTACCAACTCGGAGTCTACAGAAGTATGAATCTAAGGTCAGGACCATCATCTTAAAGAAGTGTCCGAAAATCTCCGAAGAAGTGATTGAATGGTTAGAGAGTCAAGGAATTTCGACCGGAAGAGATATCAAAGACGGATCATTGGATTACTTAAATCGCTGGAGAGCCGAGATCGCGGACTGGTAGGTGAAAATCCTGCAATCACTTGAGAGACTTGTCGTCTTTCGAATTTGAGAGAGCCGCCTGGAGCCGGCTGAATATAACTGTACAGCCGCGCGTCCGTGTCTTTGCCTGTCGCATCTTGGCTTTGTTGTTCACTCCGGTACTGTGGTTGCAGAAGACCACTCGCCTGGCCAGTACGTTATTCTCGAGCTTTTGAGTCGATGGAATGAGTTAAACGGTCTCGTAGTCGACTATGCTCGTGGGCCTCAATTCATACTCAATCAAGCCCCATCACAAAATACGAAGGAGGAATGGAGCACGATGTTCAAGGTATATAAATGTATAGAATTCGTTAAACGTAAAATGTGAAAGGCATAGACTTAATGAAATTGTCAATACTGATACTAATTCAAGATCGAAGGCAACAAAATATTGTTATTCTCTTAAAATCTTTAGTGACCGCTGCTGCATATCTTCCAACGAAGACATCCCGAATTAATTCATAACTTTATGACAATTAGTCCTTAATTGCTGATGTCCCGTACTCAAGGACTATGCCTTGTCTCATCGAGTTGCAAGGCAATGCGAGTTGTGGTCGACTATACTTTTGCCTCGAAGGATTGTGATAGGTCAAGAGGACAGGCAGCGGGATGTTGAAATTCGTCACTATGAGAGGGATTTGAAATTATTCACGACGGTAATCACAACATTACACTCTGACGAGACCAGGGCGCGGCGGATGCGGATCCATCTAGGGATCGGCACGGATAGACGGATAACGGATATATCCGTGGATATCCGTCGTGGATACGGATACGGATACACATATTTTATCTGGATACGGATACGGATATGGATAAGGAAAATTTGGCCTGGATGTTATCCGTGCCGATCCCTAGATCCATCCGCATTTTAGAAGTTACGAGATATGTATCTGCCAATTCGCCAAATAGGTATATATATGACCAATGCTGGTCATGATCCTGGTGTTCTATCAGGGCCAAAGTGCCCCTGTAGGAATATGTAACATACGGCTCAATTAAAGTTCGTACCTACATTTTGAGGCACCATTTTAGGCCGCGTATATCAGCCTCCGCATCCCCGAGCTAGGTTCCCCGATCGCTCTCCCAGTCGATCTCATCCTTGGCCTGCACCACTTCCCAACCACTACAATGTTCAGCCTTGAACTTTTTGCGAGTATCGTGGCTATCCTCGTTGGTGGCATAATATTGCAGCATCTTCTTCTAGGCGCGACGAGTGATGAACCACCATTCATCAAGGGTCCAATTCCGTTTCTAGGTTCCGCACTCTCATTCGCGCGAGATCCTCAGCCCCTCCTACATTATCTGCAAAAGAAGTACGGATGGATCTTTACTGTCTATGTCGCCGGCCAAAGGATAACTATCCTTTCGGATCCAATTTTCGGCAACCGACAAGTGTGGAACAACTCAAATTCCGTCTCCGTGCCGATGTTCACGAAGTACCTCTCAGAAACTCTATTCAAATTCCCCAAATCTATGACTAATGACTTTGAATTTCAAGAACAGCTCACGAAAAAGGTTGTCTCCGTTCTGAATTCAAAGCCGGTGCTCGCGGATATTGTCCAGACCTATAAAATGACCTATCTCAGCCAGGTTGACGACACCTCGCGATATGCGAGTTGTGCTGGAGATGTCATCGACCTGTACGAATATTGTCGACATAACGTGTACTATAGTTCAGCGAGGGCATTGTTCGGGTCTGAATTTCCATTCGATAAAATTTATCAGCCTTATATCCGGTTCGAAGACGATATCACCAAGTTCATCAAAAAGTACCCCAAGTTCTTGAACCGAGAAGGATATAATGCGCGGCAGAAGGTGTTGGACGAGTTAGGCTCATTTTTCATGGATCCGTCTCGGGTAGCGCAATCTTCAGTCTTGGTCAAGTCGTTGTACGATATGTTCACAACGTCAGCCCACAATTCTGCCGCAGAAATGTCAGGATTTTTCTTTGCGATTATATTTGCTTCGAAATCAAACTCCGTTCCGGCGGCGTTCTGGATGTTGGCGAACATTGTGGCAGATGCAGAACTAAAGGCTGAGGTTGAGTCTATAATTGCGAGGCATTATGATCCCAAATCCGACGATTTTGATTGGACGGCGCTAGTAGAAGATCCGCTAATCGTGTCGTGTTTTAAAGAGACTGTTAGGCTGAATGCGAATATAATATCAGGACGCCAAGTGATGCAAGATTTTGATGTTAAGGTTGCGAGCCAGTCTGAGCTTCAAGCGAAGGAGTATCGGTTACGCAAAGGTAGTGCGGTCATGATGTCTGTCAATATGTTGCACTGGAATTCAGAGGTGTACCCTGACCCGATGAAATGGATCGGCAAACGATTTTTAGATGAAAATAAAGGCGTTCTGGTCCGACATGCTGACAAATGGCGTACTGCTTACGCGCCATGGGGAGGTGGTGCTCATATGGTAAGAACTGAGTTCTGTAGTATCGTGAGTTCTCTGCTTAGCAATTGTTTGCAGTGCCCCGGACGATTTCTCGCAATATATGAAGCAGTAATACAGTTAGTAAACACACTCGCGCGCTTTGACGTCGAACCCATCGAAGATATTCCTGCGCCGGTTATTGGTGATCGCTACGGTGGCGGGGTGTTCAAAGCTGAAAGGGCATATCGTGTGAAATTTACACGACGCAAGTCACATTTAAAATCTTTTGTCTGAATTTCAATATGGCAAAGGTTTCTTGACTCGAACGTGTCTCTCAGAATGATATAAATACAACAAGTTAGAAATATACTCGATGAAACTATTATCGGTGTGACCTACTTTTGGAAAAACCAAGTTCGCTTACCGAAATTCTCAGAATCCATGGATATTCGATCGATCGCAACCTACATCGACCGTTCTAACTTGTCCCAAAGCTTCCGGCCGCCCGGCTGACGGTAGTTGCAGATCGCCTGACGGCATGTTTGAGGGGGACAAAGGACAGCACTGTCATTAGTGCCCGTCCCTTTGAATTCTATGCGGCCAACAAAGCAAAGACGGCGGCGGCCTAGCTACATGCTTGAACGCCGCCGCAACCTATAGATGAAATCGAAATCACACCACACGGTGCTAAAAAATACTCTAATAGATTCTAGCTATCCTTACAAGTCTCAAGCCAACAGTAATCTCTCTTCACCTCGAACATTTTCCCTACCAACGTCATATCTGGTCCTTCCATCTTCTTTAGTGACTCAAGGATCTCATTCACAGTTTCATTCTTTAAACCTTTTGCAGACCGTGAATATATGTCGATTCCTGCTGGGGTGAAGAGAGTCTTCGAAAAGTATGTTACCATCCACTGATTTTCGTCCGGCATCTGAGCAGTAGCCGCGAAGCCGTCGACCGAATGGTCGGCTTGATTTCCACCTTCCGCACCGTCGCTATTTGAGGGAGCAATGCTGTCAGGTTTCTCAGTCCCGTAACCTAGTAACTGCCAGTCTGAAGTCGCCACGGCTAACCACCCTGTCCCCCTCCAATGATATCCCCATTCCGAAACTGGAGCATCTATACCGTGTATTGTTTTGACATCGTTGCCCTTCAGTGAGTTGTAGCTCACCATGTCGTCCAATTTTACGCCGGAGCGGGAATCGCCATGTAACTGATTACCAGAGGATAATAACGGCGTGTAGGTGATATGGACATTCCTGTGAGACTTCCACATTGGTAGTGTCGAATGCGTGACGTGCCATGTGCCTTGGACGAATGTAAGTGGAGGAGGCGTCAGATTGATGCTCTGTTCGCTGCTAGCTGAACTTGACGGTGGTCTTAGCTGCATTGACATGGTAGTGAATAGGTCGACGCAATTGTGATTCAGTCTAACCTATGCTATGTTCGATGACAACTTCTACTTAAATATTCACGGCGGCCTTTGGTATTTCCACTGCGTACAATATTTTTGATGAACCTTTGCCCAGAGGTCTTATCAAGCGGGTTAGGGCAAAGGTTGATATAAGGTATGGGTTAGCTATGATATTACTTGCTTAGGCATCTACCAATTGTTTGCTTTCCTTTCTCTTCATGCTAGGGATAACTTTATTGCAAGGATATCTGGTAGGGATCGGCGGAGAAAATGTAATATCCAGGTCGATTTTTCGTTATCGATATCCGTATCCGTTCTTTCTCTCTGCGTTACCCGTATCCGCGATGGACATGACAGGCAGCACCCTAACAGAACAAATTTCCCAAAGAGTTGACCGGGCCCGTCCTTATATCGCCAGAGCAAGCTTATCACAGCTGGGAACTCGACCTTCGCACCTTTTTTTCAGTGAAAGCCTGCAGAAGGAGGACACACCCTCCCAATAATGACACTGAAACCGAAAAGCCACTCGACATGCGGCTCGGATCATGGGGTTTTATTCCGCAGAACACATGCAGTTAATGTGCACTTAATTATGCACATTAGCGAGAGTACAGATATCCTGACAGGATGCCCGAAGTCACAGGTTGCTTACCATTTTATCGCCGAGGAGTCACCACTCCTTTGCTAACGAATCGCCGGTCCGAGGTCCTGCGTTAAGAACATAGCTTTACTCCAATCATCCGCTCATCCTCAACCAACGCTATTTGCTCTCGACTGTAGCTCAAATGGCTGAAAGTGTGCAGGCAGTCACTGCTGTATCACTGCTGCGATCCGGCATTTCGATGCAACTCTTTGGACTCGTTTGGGGATTCATAGTTGCTCTAACTCCATACCCAAAATTGGCGCTTACTGCGCACATTCAATCGATGGCACAAGGTGAAGTTATCTAGCAAACAAAACATTTGCGACTCTCTGTCTAGAAATATGGACAGAAAGCTAATAAGAACCTTAGGATCCATGATCCTAGGTGTCGGTTTACTTCTATGGCAGCCCAATCTCCTCAATCTGAGCCCGTTGGAGTTGACTTTGGTATGGTGGGGCTTTGGTTTGGCGTGGCCGGTTGTTATAGTTCAGTGCTTCAATGCATTTTGGTAAGTGCTCTCTGGATCTGATAGATAGATATCAGTCAAAAGGCTGACCGGGGTTCTATGCAGGGGAACTAATCAGCTGTTGCCAATCGTAAGTGTTTGCTTGACTATGGATTGAACACATATTAATTACCGTCATTGCTGCAGGCAGCCGCTTCCGCCGGAGCGAAAGGTGCTAAGCCATGGCAAGAGCAGACATTATCGGTAACCGTTGTGGTATCGTCAGTGATTCTTGTCGGGAGCTTTGCAGTTATTGTACTGGCATTATTTCGGGAAAAGAGACACGGCACCAAGAAAGTAAACAAATTATGACAGTCGCTATTTGTTGCGCATGTATGGTGGAAGACTACAGCGCACTCCACTTCTCCTGTAATTCACGTGCTTGCAGCGATGATAACCAAAATGTAGTTATATAACAAAATATTGACTGTGGAGGTGTCAGCAATCGTTTTTCTCATATATTTGTTCCAACAAATTTGGCCACCCCAGGCCGTCGTCTCCTAATTACGTCTCCACGTATCTAAGAGCGTATTATAGACTTCTTATTAGACGAATAATTAGTTCTGTGATTTGGCACGTAGTTACGAGAGTGAAACCTGAGAATCGGAACATCACTGAAAAAAACAGAATATATAGACGTCACTTCCATGATAGTTTCGTTATTCTATATTTCTATTTTGGGGGGTACTACCTTGTCTTTTCTGGTGCAAATCATAAATATTAGCAGATATTCATAACGTATAAGAGCCCTTGAGAGCACAATACCACAGGGGCAACGATCTTCGCCACTCAACCAAATCTTACCCTGGTTGGGCAGGACTTATCCCTAACCCTGAAACCCTTTCCTTGGCCACGAAAACAATTTTT
>JANJPG010000151.1:0-15390 GCA_030407185.1 Lipomyces yarrowii
TGCCCATTATCAGGAAGTCCTTAAGAGTGCTAGTGCTTTCTTTGACGGAGTGGAGGCGCGGAACATCTGGGCCGACGGGTTCAAACTTATTACAACCGAGCATGACTTAGAGCTCTTGCTTTTTATTATTCGAACATTTAACGTTCGTGAAGAAGAGATGGTTATTGTTCACTTACCACTTATATTAGTGACGATATTCATTCTCCGCAAGCAGGTGCAATCTCTCAACCGCAGGATTTGGTTGGAATTGGCAAGTGAGATTTTGGAAGCCATTCCCGTTCGGGCTCTACTTCCTACCGCGCAGTCCGAGATACATACATTAAATGATGCTGAGACACTAGAGCGTATTTCACAGTTTTACAATCGCTCACCAGATGAGCCGTCTACACCACCATATTTGCCAGCCACCATATCGTGGATTCTCCTAACATCTACAGCGGAACTTGTCACGTCCACGCTAAATGATTTTGATCCAGATGCAGGAGATATTAGCATTTTTGCTGTTAATCTACTTGCTAAAATTCCTGGAGAATCCACGTGGAGAAATGATGCTTTGGTACTAGCCTTACTAGGGTTGACCCCTACACAGCATGTGCCATACCAGGTGTTATACGGGGCTACACGGTTGCTGGGTGTCGTAATTGAAAGAAACGGAATGACAAGACAAGAAATTGACCTGTCTATTCGCAATTTCACTGAATTGGTAGGTTTACGAGTATTTGTTGTCGATTGACGGACTATCTGACTTTCTGCACTAGCACTGGAATTACTTGAGCATACCCACTGGGAAGTTCCATGTGGAATCTGTTACTTCATTATGGGATCTTCAGAGCAAGTGCAAAGATCACAGGATTGAAGCAGCTATTTCGAACTTGGTTGCGGAGGCCCACAAGAAGCCAGAAGCTGGCCATGCCTTTATCAATCTTTGGGCGCATAGCGTTGACTACGCTAATTTCGAAGCTATATTGACAAGACCGTTACTTTTAATGTTGGATTCGTTAGAGGACAAATATTCTCCGTTGCGTTCGATATCATTAGCATGGCTCGAAATGCTAGGTGCTTCATCCACGACGAACAGGCTCTACGGTATCTTAGTTTCCCGTATACTGAAGTTACCATTTTTGCGACGTCAAGAGTATTCGTTTGGCGAGGATGACGACCTGGAACTGTTTTTGTATTACTTGAAGACTTTGACTAATATTTTGGCGATGGGTCCACCGAGTCTTTGTGCGTCGCTGGGTACGGATATGATCAGTGTAGATGCATCGAGGAGCAATTTATTGCAGCACATGGGACTAGAAGAGGGGGATCCTTCGTATAGAGGATTTTTCATTCGCGTCATTCTTCGTACATTGAAGTATGACATTCCAGCGGAGAGTTCGCCAGAGTTACAAGAAAGTCTCTCGAGGGTTTTACGTGGGGCTCTTCAGCTTCTGAGTGTCATTTTGATGAATCCAGATAAGCCGATGACCCCAGAACTAGCAGTAGAACAGGCCCTGACATCTCGTTTATCGTCAAATCTGCATAAGAATGATATCTATACTCAGACTTTGATATTAGATGTTCTGTTCAGGACGTTGAAGGTTAACTATGGTGATGGTACATCCGAAAATGCAAATATTCACCAGGACAGTGTTATTAAATTGCGCGATTCTGTGGAGATCCATTCATCCGTCGATGGCCAGTCTGGTCGGGCACCTACGTCCAGTCTGATACAATGTGTCATTGATGGAATTTCGACCGACCAGAATCAGCCGGTACTAGACTCCTGGGTGAAATTTTTAGTGGACTGTTTGCCGTTCTTCTCCGATGTTCTGTTTCAGATTTTGATTCCCGTAGTCGAATGCTTCTGCAGTCAGATCAAGAAGACTTTTGAGGAATTGAAAGGAGTCTACTGTACGAAGTCATCCATCTCGCAGGAGGGATCGGAAGGCGCTTTGTTTGCATTGATGCATGGGTTAGAGCATATCATGGTTGCAGCACATGATAAGCTTCTCGATGAAGAATCCAAGAGTGTGAATCCGAAAACGCCAGTAGAGCCTGGCTTTTTTGGAAATGTTATTTCTGGAGTGTTCTCAGTCGAATCGCCCCAGGCTAGAAGTGCAGCTGCGAACAATCGTCTTACAGTATTGCTATGTTTCCAAGATTGCATAAAAATATGCCATGCCATTTGGCTGTGGGGCGAAGAAATCGCGAAAGGTGCTCAGACAGATCCGGATTCCGCGTCTAACGAGTCCTTTATGTATATCTCCTCGCGCATGAAATATCGAGCTCGACGAATATTGGAGCGTTTGTACATGACGGAGACTATGGAGAGTCTCGAGACTCTCATCGATTTACACCGGGTTACGCCTGTCTTTAAACTTCTTCACGTCTTGGACGGTTCGCGTCCTAAATTGACATTGCCGTATATCCTGAACGCAATATATAGCAGAACAAATCCAGCTATTTTAGAGTCATCGGCAAGGTCGAGTCTAACAACAGATCTTTCAGATTATCAGCTGCTTGAGTTCCTGGTCGACTATGTCAGCTCATTGGAAAATGATGCTATTGAAGAAATATGGATGGATTGCATGGCTTTCATTAAAGATGTGCAGACAAATGTCAGTTTCTATCGGCACGTGCTACCTAGCGTGTTGGTATTTGTTTCCATCATTGGCAGTAAGGTGGACCTTACCAATTTTGGAGAGCAGAGGAGGTTGAGAAAGGAATTAGCGGTGCGTTGTCTAACATGGAAAGTTCGTTGAGTTTGGTCTAACTTTTAGTAGGACATGTTCTTGAAGCTTCTCAATTCGGCTGTGACGGCCCGCCAGGTTTCTGGCATTACTACTCCAGAGCCATCTGTCCTGTCGCTGGGCGAGAAGGACAGATATTCAGATTCTGATGGTACGCAGACGCCCACATCGCTGACGGCATCCACAACGACAACCATCACGTCTCACCCGCAACCACCAACACTGCACACACAGCTTTCGTTCCAACAATTGTCATCGTCTTCAACTATGCCACTGACGCCGGTCGAGAAAGTTGACGGTTCAAATTCTAAGCCGAAATTTTCGCAAGACGAACTGTGCAAAGCATTGGCCGTTGTTGTGCCTAGCTTTCAGAAAATTCTCCTGGAGAACGACAGGGTGCTCGCAGCATGCACGACTCTGGGTACGAGTATTATTTCGCCCGCATTGAAGTCCAAAGGTTTCCCGTCAAGTGCAAATGTAGGTGTTCTCGAGGTGCTTTATCAAGTGGCCAAAATTCCAGCCACCGAAAAGGCATGGAAGGCGTCTGTGACAGATGCATACTATGATAGCAAGTTTTTTACAGTTGGGGACATTCTTCGACCGAAGTGGAGAGATATTGTTCGTCAGTGGCTCAAGAACGACAAAGAGCGAATGCCTGATCTTATTGCGCGGGTCTCATCTCATTCATCGAATGCGAACGTACTTTTCGGATGGTCCGATCAGGAGTCAGTCATGCGTCGACTCAACCTAAGACGAGTTGCCTTTGCATACATGTGTGGCGAAAATGATCAATTCCTTACAAATTTAAAGGAGACTCTAGACAAGTTGTCTGAGCTTGTCAGCTCTTCAGTGTGTGCGTCAATTCGAAGCGATGTATTCCTATGTCTCAGAGCCATCATTTTGCGAACTTCACCCGTTCATTTGCCGCCCTTCTGGACGTTTATCTACACCGAACTCCAGGATGTCTTTTCAGAGCTAACGAATGGCGACCCAACCAATCTGCGGCCGGAGAATTTGCAGGGTGTATTTGCGGCCTGCAAATTACTCGACACAATTCTGGTACTTGGTTCTGAAGAGTTTCAACTGTATGTTTCATTTGTGCTATTTCTTTATATCAAAACTGACTCGTATAATTAGCCACCAGTGGTTATTTATTAAGGACACGTTGGAGGCCGTATTTCCAAAAGCCGAGGCTAGTCCGCTACCTCTTATTGACCGTCTATCTTTCCTTTTTGGCGTACCAATGAGTACTGCCATGACAGTATGTGCTTGTGTTCAGATTGCTTATCATGTTCAACTGACGGTTCTGTAGGATACATCTACCACTTCTCTGACCGAGAGAACCCTAAGGCGTCCTATGCTAATCGGCCAGAAATTGAACAGCATCGGAGAGTTGAAGACATTTTTCAGTCATTTGAGTATCGGGAGCTTCGAGAGACTCTATGCACTCGGGGCGGCCGATGTTAGCGCACTGGAGGATGAGATTTACGCGGACTTATTTGTGTGAGCTCCACTAGATATGTTGATAGTTAAATTGCATTGTGGTAAGTGAGTGTCGATAAGTGGTGTTGGCGAGAGTTCGTTTGTTTCGTTGGTTGATTAATGTAGTTGGTCTGTATTTTGCCTGTAATTAGGAGGGATCATTTAATTTTACTTGCATAAATTAGCTGGTTTTATATCGCGTTTTTGTTGTTGTTATCAATAAACTGGATTGACTGACTTCTTTATGACCAAAAAACGTGGGTTACCTTATCACCTGTACAATATAGCAATTTGATCCGTTTTCTACTAACGCCTGACATGCACAAAGATATCGCGCCTATTTTACTTTTGTAAATTTCCAGACACTAAGAACCTCCCATCCAGCCTTCCTCTCTTCTATCAGATCGACTGTCCAGCCTCTGGTTCGCATTAACTTTGCAACTTCGGCTGGCTTATTCCTCCGACAGAACAGGATATACGCCACTCCTCGCTCCAGATTCAGAAATTCAGCTAGATGATCGAGTACAACCGTCGTGACTTGCATCCCATCACAGCCACCCAGTAAGGCAAAATCTAGCCAATCATCTGTTTTGACCGCGCTTTCAAATGAGGGAACTGCGTCGTCTGGTACATATGGCGGATTGAAAAGCAAGACATCCACCAACCCAGGCCGCAGACCATCTAGTAGATTTGTTCTCAGCGCATCGAAATACCTCGGATCTCCATTTTCTTTTGAGGTTTCCTTTGACTTGGAGCACGCGTAAGGATTTATGTCCGTTCCCAGAAAGAGCGCGTTTGGTAAAATGTTCTTATGAAAGAAAGTCGTAACGATACCGCTCCCTAGGCCAATTTCGACTACTAATGGAGTGGGTGCATGTGCCGTCGAAAATCGCTCACGAATGAATGGAAGCTCGTCTTGCAAAATATCTAAAAACAGGAAAGAATCCTCAGCTGGCTCGTAAACGCGTTCGATATTGAGATTGCTTATCGAGGGTGTGGGCAGCATCGGGTGACAGTGGACCGCTTGAGTATCATTCGTAACGATGATTATAGGTCAATTGAGAATAATACAAGACTCATCCAATGTCAATAACATTGATAGAACTGCATACTATAATTAACATAGCATAATTAGGGATTGCGAAGAAATGATGATTCCAGACATTTTACCCGGACATATTTTTTGTTACCCGGCTGATTCTTCGCGCGTCCCAACGCAACTGCGCGTCAAGCTCGAGGCCATAAATATTTAATCAGGCAGCGCGACGGAGGATTGTAGATCACAATCACTAACGTAAGGGTTCGAACATCCGGAATTTGAAAATTTCGAGAAGCGGATACTGTCATCGAGCCTGCATGTACTCTAGACATCCGCACGTTGAAGGGGGCACAGAAATGCGATGTCGCGGTACGTGAAGGACATTCGTCATACGCGTCATCTCATTTGTCTCCGTAATAGGACGACCCGGAATAATACGTCCGGCTTGACAGCACATGGAAGCCAAACATTGAGGCGGCGATTTAGTCAGTCAGGACATTGTCAGTGGCTCTTTATATCTAACAATTCGCGATCATGTCCAAATCGGCGATGGCCGGAGTTTCAATTTGCCTCGAGATGTAGCGCAATATACTACGAGATTGCAAGGTCGATAACTACGTCCAGGTCCTCGAAGTCGATAAAGCGAAAAATAGCTAAGCCGTTGCCATATGGTGATTCAATTGAGCAAGGACTTGTTGTTACCGATAATTCTGGAGCCGACGTCGACGCGTTAGCAGAAGTCGCAGCAAACGATAGGGTTGACAAAATCTATCCCACTGTTCTACAGGAAGCCAAAGCTAATATGGAACGTCTACCAAATTGTGTCCTACTTACAAGAGTAGGATCATTTTATGAGGTACATTGGTTGAACGACTACTTTCAGAATCCGAAATTCTAAGCGAGTTTTAGCTGTACTTTCATCAGGCTGATGAATATGCCCCACTATTAAATCTGCGTCTGGCAAAGAAGAAGACTGCTCAAGGACCAGTGTCAATGGCAGGCTTCCCATTTATGCATCTTGATAGATATCTTAAGGTTCTCGTTCAAGAGCTACGCAAGTACGTCGCCATTAGCGAAGAGTTTCCCAATGTCCATGCCAGAGTTGGCAATGCAAATCAGGGGATAGCAATTAGTGATCCTGCAGCATCAGAGCTTCAAGAACTCGAGGATTCTCAATCGGGCAAGACCAATAATATGTACATAAGGAAAGTTTGCCGTATTATTACGCCGGGTACGCTAATTGACGAAAAATTTCTGGATCCCACCCAGAATAACTATCTCCTTGCCGTATCGTTTCGTGAACGGCCACCGGCCAACGCGCAGTCGAATGAAATAGAAGGTGGAGATGACGAAGGATTGCACATTGGCCTTGCATGGCTGGATTTTTCTACAGGAGATTTTCAAACCCAGATCAGTTCGAGTGCGACTATCTTGAGTGATTTAGCGCGCATATCTCCCAATGAGATTCTTCTTAGTAAGGCTATCCCATCTGCGGAGAATACATATCGTCAAATCCAGGAACAGCAGTATTTCATCACTTATGAGGATTTTCCCGAGCTGGGAAGGTCTCCCGAACTGTCCTTGGATGCTAGCGATGACAAGCTTCAGGCGCAACGTCGCAAATTCTTGTCAACATGGGCAGGACATTTCGACGGCGAAGGTTTTGAGCCGGGGGACGTGAGCAAGCTAGAATACGACGAACTCCGTGCATGTAACACCGTGTTGCATTACGTTAATAAGATGTTGCCGGGAGCGAATATTAAACTGCAATCGCCTGTACGCCGATTACCTATCGACAATATGCTTATTGACGCAAATTCATTACGAGCTTTGGAAATTAAGAAGACCCTGCGCGATCAATTGACTAGCGGAAGTCTATTGAACACTATCAAAAGGACAGTGACTAAGTCTGGAACGAGGTTACTGGCTGACTGGCTCGGTATGAATTCAAGTGCTTATTGTTGGACTGTGCTGTACTAACGACTTTTAGCATCTCCTGCTACGTCGATTGTGACTATCAATCAACGCCAAAACTTAGTTCAAATATTTCAGAATGACAAGCATCTTCATGAAATGGTCATTCTTTATCTCAAACGTACACATGACTCGAGTCGAGCTGTGCAGAAGCTCACCCTCGGACGGGGTAATGCGGATGACATGCTTGGTTTACTTCAATCTATTCAATACACCGCGAAACTGCGAATTTTGGTTGAAGAATATCTGCATTCAAACGTTGCCGAGGATAGCCGCGTGTCAGAGAGCTTGCGTGGACTGCTAGAAAGATTGATCGATTTGAGTGATTTGGAGAAGTTGATATCGAATGCCTTCGATCGTGACATGGTCATCCGCCATCTAACTGGGGAGGAAAAGAAAGAGGCTGAAAGTCTAATGTATCTGGAAGCGAAGAACGACATGGACACCCTCAGTTCAATTGGGAAAGCACCGAAGAAGAAGCCACAAACTAGAAAGGGCGCACCAATTGAGACCATGGAAATAATGAAGCGCACGTAGGTTGCAGATTACGTCTTTTGCGCGAAAATAACTGACAAAAGCGGGTAGCGCATCGAGGACTCTTTCCAGGCTACACAAGTCTTTGGACGAATGCATTAACCTTAGAGATGGTCTGGAAAGGGAATTGCGTACCTTGCTGGGGAGCACGCTTGACCTACGGTGGTCGCCATCTTTGGGATATTATATTCATGCATCGGGAAAGGACATTGCAAGATTTGAAGAGATTGAAACAGAGCACGGTAATACGACTGCACGATGCATCATATCTAGGAAAAATACGCGCTCGTATCATTTGGACGTATGCAGACTTCGCTTTGTTTGTGCTCATAATTTGACGTAATTCTAGAAATGGACTGTTATAGGTAACCGCATAGACTCATACAAGATGTTAATTCGACTTGAAGAGCGAAAAATATTTCAGAGCGTCCGACAGCGTGTACGTAACTAAATCTACGTTAGAGTCTAATATGCTGATGGCCCTCTAGGTTTTGGAACAAGTTGGGAACATAAGACGCAATGCTAGAGTGCTGGACGAGCTTGATGTTGTGTGCTCATTCGCAACCCTCGCTCGCGAGCGGAAGTTAGTCCGACCAGTTCTTCATAATGGGTAAGATATGGTTCTAAGCTTCGGCTTCGTTGCCTAACATACGTAGGATTGCCCACAATGTAATCGGTGGCCGCCATCCGACAGTGGAATACGGGCTTCAAGAGAAAGGTGTATCGTTTGTCCCGAACGATTGCTTCTTGGGAAGTGCGGAGAGATTATGGTTGATTACAGGGTGAGGAATACTAATTGTGAATGCGTATATGTGTGGCATAGTGACTAACACTGGCTAGACCGAACATGGGAGGTAAAAGCACCTTTCTACGACAAAATGCATTAATAAGTATATTGGCACAAGCGGGATCGTATGTTCCTGCGAGCTTCGCCGAGATCGGGATTGTGGATCAAATTTTTACCCGCGTCGGTTCCGCTGATAATTTATATCGCGATGAGTCAACGTTCATGGTTGAGATGCTGGAGACTGCTAATATCTTGAAACGCGCTAGTTCAAGATCGTTCGTGATTATGGACGAAATTGGAAGAGGGACAACACCCGTTGAAGGGCTCGCAGTCGCTTATGGCTGTCTCCATCATTTATATCACGTTAATCGGTCACGTACATTATTTGCTACGCATTTCCATGACTTGGCTGAAATGATTCAGGACTTGCCTCATGCAGCCTGTTACTGTACGGATCTTAAGGAAGATGAGAACGGGGGGTTTTATTTCATGCACAAGCTACGGCGCGGAGTCAATCATAGATCACACGCATTGCATATAGCCAAATTGGCAGGTGTGCCGTCCGGAGCCATTAATGTGGCAGAAAGAGCCCTTTTCAAGTTGGAAAACCTTCACGTGGGAGGTGGTGAAGAATATCCGAATGCTGGAGAGAGGGAAAGCGAAGTAGACGGAGAGATCCGCGAGAAATTGTCTAAATATGATGCGGCATATGCATTTGGAGATTAAAGGTCACAAGTGTGAATTTTAAGGTTATCCACTCGAATATTGGTCTGCAACAGTGTCCCATGCCAATACATTTCAAAGGTCTATCCTTTGGATATTAATATACAATTACCACAATCATTCATCACTTCATATGATACACAATTATCTATCCTTGTCTCTATACCACAAATTCTCCACCAGTAAATATAAACCTTGATTTAGTCATTCTTCTTTTCTTCAGCTGTCTTCGGCTCTTCGGGTGTCTCGTCTTGCCCTGTTACTGTTTCTTTTACTTCTTCAGTGACTGGAGAATTTTGCTTCGCCATTTCCTCCTTCATCTTCTCCAATTCTCCTATGAACCACGTAAGCGTACCCCAAAGGCAACCAGCAATAGCCGTTAGGAAGAAAAAGTGCATGTTGTAGGTTGCAATGGAGAGGGCAACGAGAGTGACGAGGAGTGCAGCGAATGAATAATGAGTGGCTCTCACCAAAGTTGGCGTCGTTCCGGGAACAAATATTGAATCCCACAGGTCTGTAAAGAATTGAGACATGATGACTTTTGCTTGAGTTGCAAGAAAACAGTGCTGTTGCCGAAAAGAGATAGATGTGCAGGTGGTCAATTCGACACTAATTGGGCAACCAGCGGACGTGTGTCCAGTCACGGTACACTGATTCAAATGTACTCTGCAACAGGGATTGCGGTAGGCACTGAAAATAACTGAACAGAATGTGGGATTATTGTCTGATAGTGAAGGTGCTAGCCGTAATCCATGGGAAGGGCGAACTATGAAATATCACCCTAACCCCATCTATTACGTTAAATTGTCTACAATTGAATGAACCATACATTGACATCGCATTTAATCTATCATATATACACATGGTCTTTAGGATCACCAAGGACGCAGTGACGACCCAACTTATATCACTCTACAAATCATCAAGGGCAGATGGGAAAGATGACAACTATTTTCGCCCGTCAGTAACAGCGATTGAAATATGAATCCTGTCATTTAGCTTCAAGGCATAACGCTTGATGTCGGGAGGCAATTCGCTTTGCGGTTCGTGCACATCGGATGCCTGCTGTTGGGCGGTCAGCAATACTGTGGGAACAAAGTATTATCTCAAATTCCAATACTTACCGAATAAATTTCTAAAATTGTCAAGTTTGCCGATCGAGCAATCTCGGTCCGGTATCGTGACAACACTTCAGCATGCCACCGCGAATTATCGAGATCGCGCACAAAGGCATATCCGTAGGCATGAGATGTCATGGCAGCTAAGTCCTCCTGATAAGTGAAATCGGGATACGTGTTCGTCTCCCCCAATTCCTCAGATGAAGTCACCCGAAATTTTGCATCGTAGGTGGTTCCAGCGCGCGTACTCTCCGTCCTGTTTAAGTGGCGCAACCACTGAAATCCTTGCATTATCAGGTAGGCGTCTTTCACGCCTGATTTGACTTCTTCAGAAAGATAGCCGATATCGGAATTGACAGGCATTCCCATTAACGGATCTTCGTAGCGAATGTCTGTATCAGGCGTAACAAACAACGGATAAGACGAGTCAGATGGCATCCGAGCAGCCGCTATGTGGGTCCGCGGATAGAAATCTAGGACAATATCATTCATATTCGAGCCGGAATGTAGTTGCTGATGGACATACTGCAAAGACTCAGTCTGGAGTTATCAGAACCAATCGGGTAGGCTTACCGCGGTGACAAATGGCCAAAATGGATGCAATAAACGATTGACTAGATCTAATACCTTGGAGAACACACTAGTCATAACAAGTCCTCTATCACTAGTCCAGAACTGGAATTTATTGACCGAAGCATCGAAATTCACTGTTCTCCTTATTACGAGCTGGTCAAGCTCAATCTTTAGGAACTGGTAGTATTCTCGGTAAAAACGATTCTCTAAAAAGTCTAGAATATGATTTAACGCATTCTTGGGTTCATATCCAGTCATGTGATATTTCACTTTGTCAATCACTCTCTGTAAATCTAAGAGAACGTACTGTTCATGAGGAAGTAAACGCAACTTGGAGAAATCCATCGAATGGGTAGGAACGCGAATTCGTCCGATCCAGTAATTGAAATACTGTGACAATCTCCACAGCATCGATACACGTAGAGAAGAAGTATAAATATGGCTCTTCCTAAGTGACGCATAATCGGAATCGTCATGCAAAGAACATTCTAATAACGCCGTCCTAAGCGCGTCTTCTCCAAAACTCAATAGATTTTGCCTCCAGTCACTTCCGAAGTTGATTGAGCCTTCGGGCGTCTTTGCGGGCTGCTGCACTTCTGTTAGAGTAACTTGGCACTGACATCATATTGGAAGACTTACGATTTCTGGATGTACAATGATATTTCTTATCAATTCTGTTTCATGACCGAGTAGTAAATGTAAGGCTATCGCTGGTAAAACCTCGCCATTCAACTCCGGCACACTGCAAGCTATGTACTCTATAGGCTGGTCTAATGCCAGGTAAGGCATAATCCTTTCAAATTGCGTTGAGAACACGCAAGGAGTCTGCACAGCAAATTAGTGAGCGGATCACAGAGCAAATTTGAAAGTCTCACCCTAGTAAACTCATGATCCCCAAACTTCTGAATCATATCCTGTTTATCGGTAGCAACGTACCACTTCTCGGAGACAGGCACTCCCTTTTCTGTGAAGTGCCACAATGGAAGCCGCGCGCCCGGCCTGCTCTTCGCAGGTACAGACTGATACAGCTTATATCCAAGTACTAGTGATGTTGTAGGCTGAACCTGCCTTGCGTGGATCCATGGAGGGAATAGAGCACTACTTATTCTCTCGTATGTAGCTCTGGGAAGATTCACCCGCCTTACAGCGTCAGCTGATGTAAATCAATTAGTTGTCAATGGCACTAACCAAACTTCGCATTCCCTTTCCTCTAAGAGGTCTGCTGTCTCAGGACAAACCAGGATGCTTCCCTCGTAATCGGACACTCGCAAGTTTAGAGCACGATTCCTTTGCAGATAATCCCTTGTCTTCGAGGCGACTTCGAATCTATGAAATCCCTAGCGATTATAAGAAACGTAATTGGAGCCAAACGTGATATTCTATCGTTTACCTTAAGGTCCTGAAATACAGGGTCCTTGAAGAGTGGATTGTTGAAGTCAAAGGTGAAGTACCCATTGGAATTATACGCAGGCTCTAGATTGATACCTAAATGACGATTCCTATAGCAAAGCTCGTAATCGCTCTTTGACACTCCGGGATAGAGAAATCTCGTAAACGTTTTCGAGTCACTGTATTGGAATATCACTGGAAGTTCCATGCCTTTTAGCAGCGGATGTGAGACTCTTAATCCCATATATGGCTAAATATAATCCATGTTAACGCAACTGTATAGTCGAGGATCCGACTGAAACTACTAATTACCCTGAGCTCTCCAAACTTGTCGGGAGTCACCACCATTTGCAGCGCTCTAGCAGACCAAAGAATATCAAGTCGATCAAATGCCACAGTTATCCTTTCCGGGAAGTTTGTTAATGGTTGCAAGTCTATGGTGTACTTCTTTCCAATCTCCACTCTGCAGCCTCGTTAGCGTAAAAATACGAGATAATCTGAATAGAGGTCCACCTGTATTTCATATTCACGACAAGTTGAAATGGTTCTTTAAACCACACCCTTCGCGCCTCGTGTTCTGACAACCATCTTTGTGACTCGCAGCTCCAAAACATTGCTTCTTTTGACCGATGTACCAAGCCTCGTTCAAATAAACGACGAAAGCAATCTGTACACGCATCCCGCAGCATGCCCGCTGCTGAATGATCGTCTAGGTGATTCCCATATTTGATATCGCACAACGCGCCGAGTGCTGGCTGCTACCGTTTAGCATGGGATCATTAAGTCTAAATATCAGGCTTGTCTATTACATACGCTGCTGCGGGCATTGAAGTAAGTCTGATCATCGTCCGGCGCTGAAGCGAGCTCAACAGTTCGCCTGTTCATCAGATTCCATCTGTGAAAAACATCCTACGCTACGCGTCAATACCCGACTCTCGTAATCAGCATGTTTACCCAGAACGCACCTCAATGACACCATTCCAGACGTAATTAAACTGGGTGTATTGTGCTAGATTTTTTCTAAAGTAGTTTCGTGGCAGAACTGATATTGGCGGCTCTTGTCCACTGGAAGTTTTCAGTGGTATTTTCAGATCTTTCTCACGAGCTTTTCGAACAATTGACTAGCTATGTCTTAATAGAATGCCACCGGACCAAAATAAGATTCTTTCATTTCTTACGGGTTCAAACACTAGCTTTTCGTATCTTGCAACTAATTCCAAAGACCTCTTGTCCCGGCGTAAAACACCACTACGGAAAAGAGGTATGGGGACGACATTTGATGTCAGCGACATTCGCGGTGACATTCAATTAAGAGGATTCTTTGGTTGCATTTTTTTCTAAATTCTGCTAAAAATATTATCAGTTGCCAAATGGCCATTGAATTGGGGGTTCCATAAACGACAGTAATGTTTAGTGCAATTTTTTGGAATACGTCATAGGAACCCTAAACCATCTTAATAAGTGATCGCTGAATTCAGAGTCCAAGAGGTTAACAAAAGGTGATGAGGTGTTTAAGTTTCCAATTTGTTAGGCTAGCTCGAAAAAAGGCAAATTTTGGTAAACATAGTAAGTTGTAATGAAACGTTATTTTCATCTCACTCACGCCTTGGGTCCAGATGATGACCCCGCCCTCCCATCTCTCTTAAGCTCGCAATTTCCATCAGTTGATCGCTGCATTATAGCTGCTTTACGTCTACTTCCCCGCGTCACTTTGCTTGCTGAACCAGTCTATTTAATTGTCTGACCGAAGTTTTGGTGCTGATCGTTGGGTTTTGAGAGGTGCTCCGTGTTACTTTTGGGTTCTTTTAATAAACGCGCTCACCGCTGTGATTAAACATGTCGAATCACTGGCCCAACCCACCTTCACGCGACCCGTTATCCATAATAATGGATATGGTCTACGATTTCAACGTTTATTCAACTGATCTAATTAACAAAACTGTTCAAGACATTGTTGAGAATTCTCAGACCGTTGCCGATTGGATAATTATGCAAAGGGACCAAATCCTGAACGGCGTTGAGTCGTTTCCATCCATCCATGTCTCGAAAGTCACCGTACATCAGGCACCTCCTCCGGCGCCTCCTGCTTCTACTCTAAGGAAAGCTGCGACATGGATTGGCAAGAACAAGATTCTCTTCGGTGCTATTGTCCTCGGAGTTGCTGGCTCTGCGTACGCGGGATATGAGTATAACCGGCACAGTTATCGCATGAAGAAGAAGAGTCGTCGTGCAAGAAAGGCTGCGAATGGAGCTAGGATCGAGGCAGTCGGTAAAGTTCTTACTATTCCATGGATTGAGATTACAGGCTAATCCGATAAAGTTCTCGCGAGTTCGCCAAGGGAACCTATAGCGCAAATTATTGCAGCAGATCTTGAGCGCCGTGGATTCATTGTGTTCATGACCGTGCAGCCTGGAGAAGAGCATCTTGTACTGAAGGAGGATAGTCCCGATATTCGTCCTTTGATCATGCCTAGTCCTGATGTATGTGTCTTAACTCGGTTTCTTTTACTAGTGCTTGCCGTTATTAACTTGGAGTTGTTGTAGTCTGCCGATCGTAATGCTGTGGTGGACAAGTTTTCGGATCTCATAGATAGGCAGCAACACCTCGCTGGTGTGATTATTCTTCCCGATCTTTACTATCCTACGGGGCCAGTAGAGTCCATAAGTGCCTATGACTGGTCCGATATTCTTTATACGAAGATTGTTGGATCGGTGGCGTTATTGTCCCAGGGTTTTATTCCCCTTGTGCGCAGGCATCATGCGCGGTTTCTGCTTCTTACTCCATCTATTCTTCCTTCGCTGTGTCCTCCATTCCATGCTCCTGAATGTGTTATTGCTTCGGCTTTGACTTCATTTGCCTTGTGTATGCAACGCGAGCTGGCTCCTCAGGGTGTTCCATTTATTCATATGCGCCTTGGCGCCTTCAACATGTCAGTTCCGGTTCCGTCATCTTACTCATCGGGACAATCTTCACCGTTTATGGCGCCATCGGCCGACCGGGGGACATCTTCTCCAACTTCGTCTCACGTTCGATCA
>JANJPG010000153.1:0-15195 GCA_030407185.1 Lipomyces yarrowii
AGCTGTTACAGCGCAGGCAATTATTATAGCCAACGCGTTGACCGAGCTGGTCGAGCTCTCGTGGGACTTGACGACGCTTTCCAAGTTGACTTTACACGACGAGATCTCCTGCATCACGGCCACGGAAGATCTTTGCGTTGTCGGTTTATGGAATGAAGTCAGGGCCAGTCTCTATTCCCTTCCAGATTTAAATAGAGTCAGCTATACTGAAAACTTGAGTGGTGGAAATGTGCGCTCATTAAAGATATCCACATTAGATAGCATTCAGCAGCCAATTCTATTTTTGGGAATGGCAGACGGTACTCTGCACAGCTATCATCTTAGTCCAAGTACAGCTATGGATGGGGAATTGACGGAACATAAGGTCACTGTCTTGGGTACGCAGCCAGTTACATTGTATTCACTGAAGAATTCGATATTCGCCGTATCCAGTCACCCCTCAATGATATATGGCCACGCAAAGAAAATCACAATATCTAGTGTCAATGTACAGGCTCCTACCGCACTGGCCATATGTAAAGATACGTCAATTGCCGACGATGCCGAGAGTAGCAATGTCCTAATCTTCGCATCAGATGGCATGATAACATATGGGGTTATTGATCAGCTTATGAGTACACATGTGCAGACGCTCGAACTAAAGGAGACCGCAAGACGATTAACAATCATGTCACCATCTGCTGGGGTGGTTGGGTTAATAACTCTCAAGACAGAACTTGATTCTTACAGTGGTGACGAGATCATAAATTGTTTTGTGAAAATAGTGGATTTCTCATTATTTGAGGTAGTTGATTCGTTTGCTTTGGAAGAAAATGAAATGGCGGAGAGCATAACGAGTGGCTTCTTTGACGGTACAGAATATTTGGTAGTAGGAACTGGGTTTGCAGCGGACAGGGACGAATACACAAAAGGCAGAATTCTCGTATTCGAGGTAACTAATGAAAAGAAACTATCATTAGTCCTTCAGAATGAACTTCATGGAGGTATTTATGCCGTGTGCGAGGTAAACGGAAATCTTGTCTGCGCAGTTAATGCCATTGTAAGTGCGATGATTTTCGACATGTTCCCGCGTTCGACTATTAATCAAGAGCAGGTGAGATTATGTACTATATCTACAAATCCTGTCACTGGGTCACTTGATTTCAAATTGCAATGTGGTTTTCGTTCGCCGGTGATGGCCATCACCCTTTCAACATATGAAGATTATGTTCTTGTTGGTGACCTTATGAAGAGCGTTGCATTACTACAAGTCCGGAAGGTCTCATCAATGGACGGGGTCGAATATATGTTTCATGAGGTGGCTCGTTACTATGAGCCTATGTGGATGACGGACGTTGAGATCTTGGATGAGAAGACTAGTATAGGGACCGAAGCTGAAGGAAACATCGTAGTTTTTCAACGTGAGGAGATGACTGGCATGAAAAACTCTTCATTTATGCAAAAGAATGACGAAGATCCCTTGCTAGAAATAATATCCAGTATGAGGGTGGGTGAAGTCGTGAACAGGATACGACGAAGTAGGTTTGCTTTCGGCTGGACGGCGTATTTGGATATTTCTAACAAATAACTAGTTACAAAACAGTCAACCGATATTTCTGTAACCGATCCCGTTGTTACTCCTCAAGCGTATTATGCTACGGTACGTGAACATATTTTCGCATTTTATAGGTTCTGACAGCGTACGCTAACAAAACTCGTTAGCGGGACGGCGCAATTTATTTGTACGGTCAGATATCCTCACAACACATCAATAACCTGATTAACCTTCAATCCAACTTGTCGAAGATTGTGAAGTCTGCTGGAGAGTTAAAAATATCCTCGCACAGGGCATTTTCGAATCAGCGACGAAAGCTGCACGAACCAGTCCGCTTTGTAGATGGAGACTTCATCGAGCAATTCTTGGAGCTATCTCAGTTGGAGAAGGAACAGACAGTACAAGGTGCCAACGGTGGTGTTAACTTGAACTTAACAGTTGGTCAGGTCACAGGAATAGTCGAGGATTTGAAGCGATTGCGTTAGAACGGACGATCCAGCAGCATCTCGGTTAGATACCTCAAATATACTTCATTTGCAGTCGTAGGCGTACACAATGTATACAGTACCCTTTAATAGATTTCCCATAGGCCTATTTTACCATCCTTCCCGCCAACAGCGAGCCAGTGCTTATTCCGCACCTTTTGTTCCTGCTTAGCCACCACGGAGCTCGAGAATGCAGCACGGTTTTGTACGCCAGTAAGAGATGTCCGATCTACGAGGTTAGCACCTGGAGATCTGCCTTCGTCCGCTACTAACTCGGCGTTGTCCGATGGCAGAGTCATGCCAAACTTCGTACAGGTAATCCCTTCCTGGCGACCCCCTTTAAAAGAGGCTAGCAGTTTTAATGATTTGTAAAGCAAGACGCGGACCATACCATCCCAACATGCCACGGCAAATATCTTTTCGTCATCACGCACGTCTATAGAAGCGATCCCAGTATGCTTTATGTCGACAATGTTGAGATATGTCGATTCACTCACTGAGTCTTCATTAACACTGCTTGGCGTCATACGTACAGTGCTGGAATATTGCGGGTATAGCGGGTGCTTTGCTATTTTTGAGTCTGCGCTAGACGAAATGAATGTAGAATCCGCGGAGTGTAATGCAACCGAGAGTACTGGCCAATATTTAGTATAGACTTATGGCTAAAAGTCTGGACACCAACTTACCTGGTTGACTGTGTGCTTTACAGAGATATATCCGCGAGACGACGCCATTTTCCCATAGTATGAATATAGCCAGATGCCCACTTTCATAACCAGCAATGAGCCTATCTTCCATAAGCTCTATAGCCATTACAATTCCTGCGCCGCGTTATTAAACAAATTCTAAGGAGCGACCAACGAACCCATACCAGTTTTAACACCTTCGCATGATATTGCCGTGTAAGGTCGCTTCAGTTCTGGCAGCAACTCATATACATCGACCTTCCTACGTTAATATTGTAACATGTTTGCAATTGCACGTTACGTACAGTATTAGAGTCCAGTGTCCCAGGAACCGCAATCCTATTACTTCCCCATGTTGCTGCGGAGCAAAAATTTAGCGCGTTCACGTCAAGACATGCGACTAACCACGGCTTCCGCCATTGTTCTGGGTTGTCGCCAAGTCGCGGTATATCCGTATCCAGCGGACTATCGTTCAATCGATGCAAGTACAATTTGTTATCCCGGCCATGCCTACCTTAACGTTAGCATGTTGGTTCCACAATGTATAGTTACAGATACAGTACGTAAGTAGTAATTCATCGGACATCCATTTGACTGACAAAAGAGCTGCACAATGGGCCTTCCATACCGCTATCGGTCGACGTGTAAGCAAGGACCATTGGATACACCAACCCTCATCATCTCTAAATTCTATTCAGCATTGTCACGTTTGAAAGCCTTCGACTATATTATTATTTACCCCGATACCAAACGCAGATTGGATGAGTGAAACGCGATTGTGGTGATGGTAGAAGAGTGTGCCCGTAGAGTGGCTACTGCCGCTGGAATGGACATGGCAACTTAACTGTGACTAGTCTGCAATAGACAAAAACCATGATCTTTGATCCAATAAATAACAAGTAAATAAATAAATAAATATTTATTAATTAACTTAACTAGCTGGTTAAACTTAACTTATGCATTTGATTATTATTATTATTCACAACTTTCCCAGGAGAAGCCGCACTGTGGCGATGGTCGCCACGTGTCGGCCCTAACCTTGAATGCGGCTTCACCAGAGAAAAACTAAAATTTCTGTTGGTTCCTTAAATTTTATCCTCGTCCCTGTCTATCGAACAATATCCTGAAAGCAGGAGTTCCTCTAGTCTTCTGGTTCTGCACACATGGTTTCGCGACTCTCTACTGGTGCCACGCCGTTCAGTCCTCGGGGTTTTTCTCCTGCTACTTCGGGACTCTCGACACCTATGTCATCGACTACGTCCTTATCGTCCCTGGCATCGGCCGTCTCCTCGGTGTCGCTTGCATCTCCGTCGAATCCTGCTACAGATATTCTCGCGTCATTGTCGACTGTCACGTCTATTGGAAGCGTTAGAACTCTTGCCGGTGATCTTGCTAGCTTGGCATACGAAGCAGGCCCAGGGTCTCTCCAGTCATATGGGTATGTGAGGCTTTGCTTTAGCCATCGTCAAATCCGTGCCACTGACACATTACAGTATCCTGGACAAGATAAAGTCCCTGTCTAAGTCGAAGAGCTCAGCATTAGTCAGAGAGGGTTCTCTGGTCGCGTTTACGACTTTGGCCAAAAAGTTCGGAGAACAACCTGGAGCAGAAGCCTATTTCGTCAATTACTTTACGCTCCCCTACGATCTTCTTGCTGACAAAGAAGCCACCGTTCGCAAAGCCGCTCAGACTGCCGCTGACTTAGAGCTAACGTTATATCCTGTCGAGGCTCATACGTCAATACTGATTCCTCTTCTCAGCGAATATCTCAACTCTACAGCTAAATGGCAGTCCAAGATTGGGATCTTGAAGCTGTTGGAAAAGTTCGCTGGCATCACTCCACCAGATGCATTGCTACAACAGTTTGTCAACATTATCCCGGTTTTGACTAATTGCATGCACGATATGAAGGCTGAGCTGTCGACAGCGGCAAGCAAGACAATCACTGTGATGGCTCAGCTTATAGATAACCAAGATATCGTTTCGCGACTGCCGATCATCATCAGCACCATGGCTGAACCTACTGCTGTTCCGAAAACGGTTCTCACTCTCTCTCACGTCACTTTTGTTGCTGAAGTCACCGAGCCAGTGCTTGCGATGCTTGTACCTATTCTTCAGCGTGCCCTCAACCAGGGTTCGAGTTCACAAGACTTGCTTCGTCAGACTGTAATTGTCGTGGAGAATTTGACTCGTCTCGTGCACAATCCGCGTGAAATCCGAGCGTTCCTTCCGTCTCTACTTCCGGCTGTCAGAAAAGTGGTAGACACTGCCGCTCTCCCTGAGGTCCGGTCTCTGGCTTCCAAGGCGCTCTCAGTTCTTGAAAATGCAGAGAGGGAAGAAGGTATCGGTCGAGTTACTCCAAGTGAGATCATGGACAGGTTGCCAGTTGGAGTGTTAGATCCTATGATTGCTCAGTACGTCGCTAGCTTGGTTTCTGTCAATGTGAACACTCAGGAATGGGAACGAATTAGGGCAGTGGTTGTTCCCTACTATCAAGATTCCAACCTTGCCGAGGAGGCCGCGGCTAATATTGCGGAATTCTACGAGAATCTATTCAACCCTCGTGTTGCAGATGATTCTGGTGAAGAAGGTATAGAGATTGTTAATGCAAAATTCTCCTTGGCATATGGTGGCAAGATGTTACTCAACAAAACTTATCTGAGACTGTACAAGGGTCACAGATATGGCTTATGCGGAAGAAACGGCGCTGGCAAATCTACTCTCATGAGAGCAATTGCGAATGGAAAGCTAGAGGGATTTCCAGATAAATCCGAATTGAGAACCTGTTTCGTTGAACATAAACTACAAGGTGAAGAAGGGGACATGGATCTCGTTTCATTCATTGCTAAAGATCCGGAACTGCAACATGTCGCCAGAGACGAAGTTGCTCATGCTTTACAAGAAGTTGGCTTTGACGAGACCCGGCGCGAACAGAATGTTGGTGCTCTTAGTGGAGGTTGGAAGATGAAACTGGAGCTCGCACGTGCCATGCTTATGAAGGCGGATATTTTACTTCTTGACGAACCGACTAATCACTTAGATGTCGCTAATGTCAAGTGGCTCGCGGACTATCTGACTAGTCATACGGAAATCACCAGTTTGATAGTTTCCCATGACTCTGGATTCCTGGATAATGTTTGCACGGATATTATTCACTACGAGGATAAGAAGCTGGTGTACTACAAGGGCAACCTTGCCGAGTTTGTCAAGGTTCGTCCCGAGGGCAAGGCATACTATACATTGACAGCCTCGACCGTGAAAATGCGCTTCCCACCGCCAGGAATATTGACTGGTGTCAAATCTAACACCCGCGCTATAGTCCGCATGCAGGATGTCACGTACACTTATCCAGGTGGTAAGAAGCCTTCACTGAGCAATATTAGCTGTGCCCTGTCATTGTCTTCCCGCGTTGCTATTTTGGGAGCAAACGGAGCTGGTAAATCGACTCTGATCAAGCTACTCACTGGAGAATTGATCCCTCAAGAAGGTCGTGTGGAGAAGCATCCAAATCTGCGAATCGGCTATATTGCCCAGCATGCGCTAGCTCACGTGGAGTTGCATCTGGAGAAGACGCCAAACCAATACATTCAGTGGCGCTACGCCAATGGTGATGACCGGGAAGTCCTAATGAAGCAGACGCGAATTTTGACAGAGGAGGATAAAACCCAAATGAGTAAGCCTATTGACATAGGTGATGGCAAAGGAGCTCGGAATATTGAATGTATTGTTGGCAGACAGAAGTTGAAGAAGTCTTTCCAGTACGAAATTAAGTGGGTCGCGCATCTTCCAAAGTACAACTCTATGATCGCACGAGAGAAGCTCCTCGAGTGGGGATTTCAGAAGATGGTTCTAGAGTTTGACGACCACGAGGCATCGCGTGAGGGATTAGGTTATCGTCAACTTAGTCCGCCTGTCATTCGCCAGCATTTCGAAGATGTGGGCTTGGACGGCGATATTGCTGATCACGTTCAGATGGGCGGCTTGTCTGGTGGGCAGCTTGTCAAGGTTGTTATTGCTGGTGCAATGTGGAATAATCCTCATTTGCTTGTTCTTGATGAGCCTACAAATTACTTGGATCGTGATTCTCTTGGTGGTCTCGCTGTTGCTATCCGTGATTGGACTGGTGGTGTTATCATGATTTCCCACAATGAGGAGTTTGTTGGTGCTCTATGTCCTGAACAATGGAAGGTCGCCGACGGCAAAGTGGCTCAGAAGAATTCGGCTGTAGTCGCGTCCGATCGATTCGAAGATTCCAAGTCCGGTACGCCGTCTGCCACACCTAGTGAATACAGCGGAGACTCACGTGCACCGTCGCCGACGCCGCGGGCGTCTGTTGTCACTGATGATTCATCTCCGGCCAATATTAAAGTGAAAACCAAGAAGAAAAAGCTGACCA
Source organism: Lipomyces yarrowii (assembly GCA_030407185.1). Lineage (NCBI taxonomy): Eukaryota > Fungi > Ascomycota > Lipomycetes > Lipomycetales > Lipomycetaceae > Lipomyces > Lipomyces yarrowii. Next base: position 7,102 of record JANJPG010000153.1, read on the forward strand.
GAAATCAGATCAAGGAACGTGAGCAGCGCCGGCGACTTCGCCACTTGGCGTGGTTGAGTTCTCCAAAGGGCACTCCCCATCCGCCCGACACTGATGACGAAGACGAATGAATGATTCGTCCTGGATTATTGCTAGCGAAATATTGTAATAGACTCAAGAAATATAGAAATTGTCGATTGCGTGGAAAAGTTAGGGACGGTGAATTTGCGTTTATAATAGACTAGTGGTTGCTAGATGGAAATTTCATTAGAAATGTGTGATGTCATTAGAAATTTGATTTTACGTTGACTATATATCTTGAAGTAACTTGCTTGGCTACATGGGTTATTTTTTGAGAGCAGTGAGTGGTTCGCCAGGGCAGTTTTATGGAATAGGGTTACGGAAGCGGTAAACGGGCTGGATATTCAGTCCGCCGTTACCCTAACCTAACATAGATCAGTTTGCATTCAAATCCCACGGATTGAAGACTCCTCCTTCTCCATGCAGTCTGTAGATTCCTGCCACTTTGTTTGGTTGCGGTAAGTATATTTAGATTATTTAATAACTTTCCTGGCAATTCCACGCTGAATACCATGCCGCTTCCCCTTGTCATTCTCGTTCCCATCGCTGTTCCCATTGCACTTGCTACCATTACTGGCGTTGCAATCCAAGCGCATAACAACCTCACCAATGGACAGATCACGGATCCACTTATTCGAGAGTTACCTCAGACCGGTCTGACAGCGTGCACTTTACGCCCTCAGTTTAGGACTAACAACAAGCTTCTGAACGTTTTCTCGCGAACTGGAGTGAAGTTGTTCAGGTTTGTGCGGCATCAACCGTCGCCTGAAGTGCATGGGGTTACGTACTCGCTTCTGGACGGACGGGATGCTCATCCCCTTTCCACTATTCACATTGAGGGCTTGAAAAGTGAGGTGCTTTTTCACGGATCAGATGAAATTTTACAGAATTTGGGATTAGTTAGTATTCGACACGTTGTAGACGCAAAAGACAGCTATCGGATGTTTATTCTTCCTGATGGGCACACATATCAGTGGACTGGTAAAACTAGATATTTGGAACGGGTGATTGATAGGTCAGGAACGCAGGATACGGAAGTGCGAGAACGGATTGGCGCGGCTCGCCGCATCGGCACGAGAATCTGGGAAATCAAATTTGACGAACGACAGCTGCCAGCAGAGATTGTGTTTTCCACTGCGATTGTCAGTATTCTGGATCAATGGAACACTGTGTTTGGTGTTGGCGGAATTTTCTTGAAGTCGGATAAAAATCTTACTGTCAAGTATCAAGCCTGATCATGGCCTGGCCGCCTGCTGTAATTTCTTGCTGTTACACTGCGAAAGGAATGAGACAAATACTTTGCGCTCATCCATAGGACGCAATCACTTGGAGGCAGAGAATTGATATCTGCTATTTCAAGCCGTGTTACCTGCATCAGCGTGTTTTTGGCCACTGCCGCGTTAGCTGGTTGTATTCAGTCTAGGAATATAGTTATACAAAGAATATCTCTAATGTTATTTTGGCAATGAGCTGGGTTAGGGTAATCTGTAGAAGTGTAAACCTCGCAGTTCCTGCGCAAGTCACGTTGCACTGAGAAGTCGGTCACATAACGATATGCGACAATCAATAAGCATCGCAGTAATAAGATCTGGTCCGAGTTATGACGATATTCCGGCTTCCACGAATATCTGCCGTCTCATTACATGTGCCTAAACGATTAATGGCGACACACTCACTCTCCACCGCCGCATGCTTGGTATGCCAAAAAGATCACTCAGCATAGGAGTTCTAGTTGATGATTGTTATTACCTTATAGATTATCGGCGACGAAGTATTAAATGGCAAAATCCGAGATACTAATTCTTATACTTTTGCAAAGTATTGTTTCGAAATAGGACTGGACTTGAAGCGGGTTGAAGTCATTAGTGACGAGGAACATGATATAGTCAATGCAGCCCAGCGAATGGCTAAGGACTATGATTTTGTTGTCACTTCCGGAGGTATGACATTCACTGAGATATCAAGTAAACTTTGACACTAACAAGACACTAAGGAATTGGACCTACGCATGATGATATTACTTACCAATCCGGTAAGCTCATTGTCCTCATTGTATCACACGACATAAGATTTACTCAGGGCAGTCGCTAAGGCGTTCAACTTACCGCTCGTATTGCACGAAGAAACTGTAGAGCGTATGAAGAGACTTGGCCGACGCAGGATAGATCCAAATGACCTAGAAGCGGTTCGGGCGCAGATGCGAATGGCAACCCTTCCTAAAGGAAACATATCCACTGAGACGGATATAATCTATGTCGAAAATTACTGGGTACCTGTTGTGTGTGTTGCATCTAAGGTCTATATTCTACCCGGAATTCCGCAGTGCGTACTTAGCTTGTCTTACCGGACTGTCATGAGCACAGGCTAATACACCAAGATTATTTGAGGGACTTCTCTTCGGCATCCGACCATATATTGTACCCCGTATCCCAGCATCGCAACGCAAATACCGCCTACTTGTCGCAACCCGTAAAGCCGAGTCGGAGATGGCACCATTTCTAACGAAGCTACAGGAACGTGTGAACGACAAAGCGATAAAAATTGGTAGCTACCCGCACATGTCAGAGGGGATCAACACTGTAAGTTTCATCGGTAAAGAGGAGTACTTAGACTACATGCAAGGCCTTGTGAAGGAGACGGAAGAAGTTCTGGAAGGACAGCAGATTACTTCTGAGGAGGAGGCTAAGTTAAGTTTGAGGTGCGTTTTGCCGGCGAGTACTTAAATTATGCATTGAATGCTATTACAACTCTCATAACTCATAAAGTATGGCGTTCCTTAAAATATGCGCGATGAACGAGAGTTATTACTATCAGACCCCTAACCCAATGCGTATCATCGATTGCAGTGCTCTGTTACCATTAGTTAGCAATAAAGGTCAAAATTAGTTAAGGAAGATCCTTTACTCGCGTTCTACCCTATAAGTTCAAGTTGAACAATTGTCAGATGAGTGTCTCAATCATAGCTCGGCAGATTTCATCAGTACTTACTTGATGGTTGGAGAGCAAGGAAGTGCCTGGGCAATATTTTAGCTCAGAACTTTGAAACTCTATCTATTGTCATTATTTGGCTGTACCTGTCAACTGTGGTGTCACGTCACTACAAATGATGGAAAATTGATGCAGAGAGATGCGGAGAAACCTGACTTATTGCTTTTCCCCATTCTAATGCTTTATATAGATGAAGACTTCCCTAACTGAGATAAAGAGATAAGAAGATAAGGTGACGCGAAGAAGCTGGACGGCTTCTGCACTTAGGGTAAAGGCTACACGTTGGGGTTGATAGTATCTGTCTGTAGGTGTCGCGGCTGACCATTTGTTATCATATATCAGAAGCCTGGTTTGCAAGCTACAGAGAGGACTGGGCTTAATTGTTTGGAGACATCTGGTTGTGAACGCAGTCAAGATGGCAACCATCCCAGAGCAGCAGAATGCCATCGTCTGGCGTCCAACAGGTAAACATTCGTCTCTCAAATATCGCTATAGTATGCCTTCTAACTGACACAGGTCTTCTTGAGACTTATTTCGCGACTCGGACGAGTATTGATTACTACACTTGCGTGTGCGTCTGGACGAAGTTCAACCGGCCGGTGCCAAAGTCCCGCCTCTATCCAGCAATGCATTCCCTAATTCGCCGGAATCCGGCACTGGGAACCGTCATTCTGGATTCGAGGACCAAATCAATCAAATTTGCACTGGCGAACGAAATTGATCTTGACAAAATGATAGAGTATTGCTCCACCAATGGCTCTTTCGTGGAGTTCCTGGCTGAGTTACATGATATCCGGTTTAAATACGACACTATGACACCAGTGTGGAAATTATTTGTTTGGAATGGGAACACAGTAGCGTTCGTCTACGACCATGCCCCTCTGGACGGTGTCTCTGGTGCGTTATTTCATGTTCAGCTTGCAAATCTGCTCAATGACCAAGGCGTCGCACTTTCTGCGGATCTGTCACCAATTGTAAAGGTCGACCAGACAATAAAACTGACTCCAGCGCTAGAGTCGATAACTAGCACGTCACCTCCTTTGTGGTTTGTGGCAAGAAAGATTTTCGCGGAATTCGGGCCCAAATGGGGACCATTTAAACCTACTGAACCCGCTGGACATATTTTCGCGCCATATGTGCACCCTGTTGAAGAAACTACTTACAGGATATTGGAAATACCTGCAGAAAGGGTCCAGGTTTTGCTGGATAAATGTAGGACACAGAATACCACTCTGACGGCACTGTGGCATACAATGCTTGCTATGGGAATGTCCAAGGCATACGGGGGTGTCCGGGGTTTTCCCACGTCTATCCCAATCAATGCTCGACGATTTATGTCGTCACTTCCGGATGCGGCAAACGAGATGGGGTCCTTCGTATTTCAATATCAGGAGGTCAGTCCCGCACAGGAGGACTTCGCATGGGATGAAGTTGTTAGATTTGCCGATTCGTTGAGGAAAGGGACTACGAGAGCATCAGGATATAATCTCGGCATGCTGAAATACCTATATGGTAATATATCGGGATGGATGGAAGAAAAGATTGGTAAAGTTCGAAAGGAAGCTATGGAGTTGTCGAATTTGGGAGCCTGGAAATTTCCTGGTCTTTCTGGCGACTCCAGCAATCAGAACGAGTTCGTCGTGGTGGACCTGGGGTTCTCCCAACCCCATGGAACATTGAATCCTCCGATCTGTTTAAGTTGTGCCGGTGTTGTCGGAGGCAATGTTACGTTAACATTAAGGTTCTCAGATACAATCGCTGGCCGCGGCAAAGGCGACGAAGTGTTTGATTTAATTAAGCAGGCGGTTGACAATCTCGCTGAGAATGATTGACCACTGAATAGGTCTTGGATACCAATTAGGTAAATTTGAGACGGAACGTACGCGTAATGGTACAAATGTAACCTGGTCGAATATTGACTGTCTCCTAGTCTGCTAGATAGAGTCATGGTCATGGGGTGATTGCACACATACTGGTTGATGTATAGAATTAAATTACCTTCATATGAAAATTGTTGGGTGGTCGCGACAATATGCGGCATACTCTTACTGATGCAAAGAAGTTTGTTTCTCGTTAATTCAAACCAAGCTTCCATGAATTTACCGAGCAATTGTCGCACATTTTTTTTCCATAGCCTTCTCGAACTGACTCATACCATCCTTCAGCATCATGAGCCTACCATTAACTAATCTATAAACCACCCGCGCGCTTGCCAAAACGGTTAGGTCATCATGATCATAATTATCCTCATCCTCTCCAGCATCTTGGCTGAGATCCTCTCCCTCTATAACTAGTCTTACGAAGTATCGATCATGGGATACAATTATCAGTGCCCCATTATACTCCATTAAGGCATTACTAAGAGCTTTGACTGTATAAAAATCCAAATGAGTCGTAACTTCGTCCAGTACCATGACATGCGGTCGCTCCCATAGGATCAACGCAAAGGCCAATCGCGCTAGTTGACCTCCGGATAACAATGCGATTGCTATGTCTGACGCTGTACGTCCAGCAAGTCCAAGCATGCCCAGAATTTCACGACAGTCTTGATCCGACAGCGATCCTTGTGCTTTCTGGAGTAATAATGACAACGCTGTAAGGGACAGGTCTGATTTTCCAAGTTCCTGCAGCAACTCAACTGAGTGTTGGCTATAATAGCCCATCTTCAATCTCGGATGCTTTGTGATATGACCTTGGGTTGGAACAGTGGAGCCAGTGATCAACTTCAACAGCGTCGACTTGCCACAACCATTGAGTCCCACAATTCCAATACGATCACCAAGACGAACAACGAGATCAATATCGCGTAGGGTTTTTTCGGAGGTTCCAGAGTACTGGAAACTGACATTCTCCATCGACAATAAAGGGCCCGGAAACCTCAGTTCCGACGTAGGGGGAAACTTCAAATGCATTTCGCTTTCTTCTTCCGGGACGACAATCTGGTCTCGCATCTTGTCGTGGAATCCAGGCATATCTCTGCTTAGCTTAAATCGTCCACCCTTCGCGTTCACCTGCATGCCCATGCGGTCGTCAAGTTTCTTCTGCCGTGATTTAGCCTGTCGCAGTCTGTTGTCGTCGCCCGTCTTTTTACCCAATTTAAAGTTATTTTGAATCGTCTTTTGGATATGCTCGATCTGCTTATCTTGAGCCTCTTTCATGCGTAGCAAGTATAGACGTCTAGATCGAAAGTCTTCTTCATACTCGTCCAAATTTCCGCGGAAATATTTTAGCGATTTATCCGTAAGGATAATTGTCTCGTCACACACAGAATTCAGGAAGGATCGATCATGAGAAACAACTACAATAGTAGTGTCTGAATTAATTGACCCAATATGATTCTGAAGCCAAATGATTCCTAACAGGTCTAAGTAATTTGTAGGCTCATCAAGAATTAGCACGTCAGCCACCTTAACGAGTGCCGCCGCGAGAAGAAGTCGCATCTGCCAACCGCCAGAAAGCGTTCGAATCGGTGAGTTGATTCGTTGCTCGTTGAAGCCGAGGCCAGAGAGGACCATCCTAGCATTAGTTTCTTCAAGATCGGTGGATGGCATGATGTCTAGTTGGCCTTGAATGCTCAATAGAAGGTCGACCGCTTCCCTGCTGTCTTGCTGAAGCGTCGATGGGCTTGGTTCAGTCAGAAGCACGGCGGACGACTCGGCCACCTTCTTTTCCATTGCGACAAGCTCTTTGCGCGATTGTAGTCCACGTACTCGACTGCGCAATCTTGCCATCTTTGCCACATACTTGAATTCCTGCAAAAGGCGATCATGACGAATCTGGCGCATTATCTGAACCACGGACAGCTGTTCGGCTGTGTCGTCTAGTGCGCGCGAAATCAGCTTGTGCTGCGATATTAACTCGTTGCGATGGTTGTCGCTCTCGAGAACGTACTGCAAAACGGTTGCGCGACCAGAACCGTTCTGATCAATGCTGCTGAGACTGACTGTCTGATCAAGAAATGCTATCTTCAAAGTCTGCGGCATTCCTGGAATAAGTCCCTCGGATATTGTCCGTAATAAGGTGGACTTTCCACAGCCATTCCGACCGATGAGTCCATAGCGATGCCCGCACCTTAGCTTTAGCTCAGCTTGACCCAAAATCTCAATCGCAGAACTTTTCCTGGGCTTTGACGACGGCTTTGCAGTTGACTCAGTAAACTCGCTAGGTGAAGCCTTCGGTATATTCATGATGGAAATATTGAGACCATTGATGTCGATGTCTTTGGCCGTTGCCTGGTCTGTAATATCGAAGCGTGTTTGCTGGCAACTGACTTGAATCGAGGAGGAGTAATCCATGCAAGTGGTACATGCAACACTTGAGTATTCTTTTTATGAGCCTTTGCGCATAGTAGCCCAAGCAAGACGTGAAAAAATTGGCGATAAGGTAACAAACTTTGATTTCGGCTGTTAGGGAAGTTCGATCTTATCTTGTGTCTCCCCTGAATGAGTACGGAGCGTACGACTTCATATTCGCGCATTCGAGACGTCACACCCATGTTCTTTTGTGAATCTGAATGGCTTTTCTATGATCTAACATCAGAGTGCGTACATGCATCGAACGGAGGCGAGATGACCACAGATAAGAAAACTCTACAACCATTTCGCCTATTGAGCCAAGATCTTCGTCATCTACGTGAACGATATATTTCCGATTGGACAGTATTCAACCAGCTAATTGTTGCGAGCGCAGTGTTTGTATTTTTTTCGAATCTATTACCAGGACTTACATTTGCGAATGATCTGTATGTTTCTACAGACGGTAACTGGGGTACTATCGAGGTCATTTTCAGCACTGGCTTATGTGGGGTTATATTTTCAATGTACGTGACGTCATGAAACTGATTTTACGAACTCCGACTTATGATGGACTGTCTGGCAGATCGTCGGCGCAACCACTCACTATCCTTGGTGTTACCGGGCCATTTTGTATATTGGCTGAAAATTTGTATTCACTATGCCAGTTATCATTTGATGTAGGATCCGTCCTATATGATTTGTGTCATCAATGATAGCTGATCGTGATATTCAGATTCCGTTTCTACCTTTC
>JANJPG010000154.1:0-12194 GCA_030407185.1 Lipomyces yarrowii
AGCACCTTCGTCCACCTTCGTTAGAATTGGTGCAGAGTGGGCTGCTGCTTGTTGTCTTCGAATTAGGAGCTTCATTGCTCAACGCGGCCTCTATGAGCATTAGCATTTGCGCACGGCTCGCATATGCGCTTGGCTTGAACGTTAATGTCATTCCCACAGATGTGCTGTACTTCTTAGAATGGGTAGAATTAGAAGAGAGACAGCGAGTGTGGCTTGGAATATATATGCTCGATCGGTAAGACTCTAGTTGTCCATCCAACTGCAATTCTACCAATCATATTTAACCTTATGCAGAATGGTACACCAAGTCATTACCGATTTCAAGGCGCCGCACGCTGTAGAGGAACTCGACAATAATACCAAGCTTCCCGTGGATGACCTGCTATGGGAAAGACTGCAAGAGGGCCCTGTCAGAGACTTTTTTCAACCGACTTTATTGACACCAGTTGAAACAAATGTGTGTTACTTTGCGCGTGAGATCCAAGCTATCCGACTGCTGGGGAATTTCCAGAAGCTATCGGACAAGAGCATTGCCAACTTGTGCCTGGATGAATTTGACGATGCTGAAAAGGCAATAATACTGTTAGTGGAGACGCTCTTTGCCCAAACACTTGGGACGTGGGTTGTCTTCTGCGGCGCCAATGCATTGGCACTCACGTAAGTTGTTAGTTTCGTAGCTGGGTCGGCCTAAGTTAACTTGTACGTAGAGCCATGGTGTGCCTCCTACAATTAAAGGCTGAATATGCCAGGCGACAACTCTTCTTGCCGTCCGAAAATAACATCGTGCTTAAGCGTTCCACACTGGCGCTGTCCTCGTTTGTTGCAATCACGTCCGAGATTTGCACTAGATTCAACGCTGTAGCAGCAATGGACAATGTTGGTTTAGTGCCGCTAGGGGCTGTGATATCGACAGCGACGGCCGCCCTTGCTGCTGTCGAACTAAGTACCAACTATGAACCTCTGAAGATGACTCTCGTGTATTCCAGCCAGTTCTGGAAGTTATCTGGTAAGATATTCATTATGCTTTTGGGCTATTGTGAAAGGTCAAATAATAATACGGTGATTAAGCGGAATATCTTCGACGGATTGCGAGGCGTGAGATGTCTTTGCCTGGCCCTGATATATCCTCCCGTCAACTTCTTCCCTAAAAAGTTCTGATCATTGCAAGCTTATCCAATTTGTTAACGATGGTAAGAAGCGACCTGAGAGTAGTAGTCGTGAAGAAATTCGACAACACTTATTAAGTAGGTGGCTGTTGCGAAATGTGGAGATGCCATTCGCACGTTTGGCCTTGTGCGCTAGCGGCCGACGTTTGTGGATCCGGCTAGAGCGGAAGCAGGCTTCAACGCTAGCCTGTAAAAATTAGAAATTGCTCTGACGCGCAGGCTCCCAATCCTAGCGTCAGCGACCTCGTCACGCGCAGTAACGGCACTGCATCGTCCACCCGTCATTTAGCGTTGTAAGTCTATGGAGTTGAGCAATCATCGATTAAATACGCGGCTATCAAGCTGCAAGAATCATGAGGGGAAATATGGAAATTTTAGATGGAACCAAAGTACAGATATCTCGTCAGTCACATAGGCGTATATTTCATAATGTTAGAATTGAATCCAAATTATTATGTGATTGGAAATCGAAAGTAAGTACAGCATCGTCTGAGAAGAAGGACTATCTCAATAAATCATTATCCTACTGTCATTCCACCATTAATTCGAATATTCTGCCCATTTATCCATCGACTCTGATCACCTGCAATAAAGGCTACGACGGCTGCAACATCTTCCGACTCGCCCAAGCGACCTGCTGGTGCCAGATTACTCTGCATCTGGACCATCTGCTCGGTCTTGCCGACAAAGTAAGCCTCAGTCCCGATAGGTCCCGGAGAGATAGTGTTAACGGTAATCTTACGCTTTCCAAGATCTTTTGCCAAAACACGAGTCATCTGTTCGACGGCACCTTTCGTCGCCGCGTAGAGAAGATAATTAGGTATGATCATGCTGAAGCTCGTGAGGGAGGAAGAAAAGAGCATAACCCGTCCGCCTTCAGGTATGTAAGGTGCCGCCTTTTGAACCATGAAAAAAGGTCCCTTAACATTTGCACTAAAGAGCCTATCGAACGTTTTCTCATCGGTAGCATCCAGGCTCCCATTCTGCAATAAAAGACCAGCATTAAGGACGAGAATGTCGATTTTATGAAAGCGGTCGATTGTCTGTTTAATCAATCCTTCAATATCGTCAAGTTTTGAGACATCGGCCTTAACTGAGATGGCCCTATCGGCACCGATCTCGCTAACAACTTCCTCTGCCGCACCGCTGGAAGAGATGTAGTTGACGACCACGCTGGCACCTTCATTGCCGAGAGCTATAGCGGTTGCACGACCGATACCGCGTGATGCTCCAGTCACAAGTGCAATTTTCCCGGCGAGCCGACCAGACATAATGATTAAATGATTTGGGCGTGATATCGTTTCCGTCAAGGAATTTGTCACAAAAAGCTAACCTGCACAAGTCGGCTAAGGCTAGACTAGGAAGAGGAACTGAACTTGGCGTTCTAAGTGGTGAGACGGCTGAGAATAAACCCATCAATTTATATTCTGCCGACAGAAATAACTGCACGATTACGCATGGCCAAGTCAAAAGTGAACGCAGGACAAACCGTGCAAGAATGGAATTAAGAGCGGTGGTTAGTTGCACAACTCCGAAGCCGCATGCACGGGCCTCGGCCAACCTTATATAAGCCGCACGCTAGCGGCCGACTCAAAGCCCGCTCTTGCCAAATGTGGATATAATCCAAGGTAACTTAGTAACGTGTGCAAGAACTAACAACATAATAAGCAATTTCCCCTACAAATTATGTCCGACGTACTTTGCAAAACACAGCGGACGAGCCAATCTCAATAGTTCCAGCGTTTCTATGAAGCTCTTTCGTATTGGCTAAGCTATTCCACAGTGTAGCTCTCTGGGTAAGGCTTATATTCTTCTCGGCCGATAGTTAATTAATCTTACTACAAAGGTATTAGTTGTCTACTGTTGCGGCTAGCACCGGCGAAGTCCAAGCCTGTCCATCTGTTCCGAGTGCAGCTTTCAGCCTGCGTCATCGTCTGTGACCACTCTGAGCACTTAGGACACAGTAAATGTACCATGCATAGTTGTAGGATTCTTATTAGATAGCAGTCCAACGATCCTAGACAGTCATCTATCCCGCTTACCAACCACCACCACAACCAGGGTACCTTTACGTGTCACGGCACTACTCGGTGTCCGTGCCTATTGAGACTACGAATGCGATTTTTTCCGATTGCAGTAGAAATCATCATAAATCTATTGCCTCCTCCAAAGTACAGGTTTCAGAACGTCTGGCCATCAAAGATTCCTCCCTTTGAGATCGTCCGCTATCTTGCTCAAGGCTGGATACATATTCATTGTCATGATCAACATCCTGTCCTGCAACTGTAGTCAGCAATCCCACATCTACAAACTTCGAACAATATCTGCAGGAAAGCAACCACTCACTATCATCGACTGCGGCAAGAATGACGTTATCCATCGAGCAAATGAAGCACTTCCTCCCACCCAGTACTTTCCCGACGTCCCCTTGTCTACCTCTTGGACGACGTTCGAAGCATAATCTTTCGTGCTTACGCCATTGGCTATCAATCTGCCATCGCCAAGGCTATGGATGAAATCTCGGACCCCGGAGTAGTACGAGTTCTCGGGTACGGTCATTTGGTTAAGGTTGGTGAAGAACTTTGTTTTGACGGCGCCGGTCTCGAGAGTAATTGTCCGGATACCAAGAGGTGCGAGCTCGAGACGCCACGTCTCGCTGCCGACGAGTAAGGCGGCTTTAGATGCGTTGTACAAGCCTGGAAGAGATACCATTAGGGGTGCCATCTTGATGGTATGTATAATGAGCTCTCATCAAATATACTTACTCTGAAAGGGCACCGGAAGATTACCGGCAATGGATGCATTATTCACGATGCAACCTTTGGCCTTGATCAACAGAGGAGTAAAGGCCTGAATCATGGCGAGCACCGCCCAGAAATTAAGGTCGAACAGTTTCTTACCATCCTCAATTGCCGAATCTAAAGCTGGCAACACTATGCCCGCGCCACTGTTGTTCACCAGGACGTCGAGCTTGCCGCCAGTTTGCTTGCTGACGATCTCGACAGCTGCCGCTATTGATTCGGATGACAACACGTCAAGGGTCACAACGGTGACGTTCGGGGCTTCGACAAGCGCTTGTGAGATCTTTGACGGCGTACGCGCTGTTGCGAAGACGTGATATCCCTTCTCGTGGAAGGCATCTGCCAAAGCTGCACCAATTCCGCCTTCAGAACACCCAGTGAGAAGGACAGTTTTCCGGCCTGAACTCATGGCTAAGTAGAGAATGGATGTCACAGTCTTCCGGCGTTGCGACTAGCGAGCGTGTATAAGGAAGGAGTCAGGGTCGTTCGGATCCGGGCGGGGTTTCTATATAAATATCTACGTAACGCAACACGCAGACAACTAAAAATGAGTTATTTTCAACACAAGTTCGTTCACTCCATTACCACCAGGATGGCTCGGCGCTTCAGCCGCTGTGTTTTCCCTACCTTTTCTGTCAGCACTAGTAATCCACTAAGCACTGACCTTAAGGGAGCGAAACAAATATCTTATCACAGCGGATTCTGATTCACGACTTACCCGGATAGAACGCTGAAACAACCCTAACCTTACCGCGTCCAATACACTTACGCAGATCCTGACTTTAATTGCTTGTCAATCGATCCCGAAATATCTACGAGCTGCTGAATACCCTATATTGACGTTGGTGTGGCAGAGACTTTGTAAGATCATCGGCAAGCATACTGGGAGGAAGGAAAAGGAAGAAGACTTAGAACTGCGTCCATATCAGGGAGGTCCAAAAGTCTCTGGAAACTGTATCTCCATCTATGGCCGGCATACATGCTGAAGATATCGTCAGCTAAATGCTTCTGCTCGAGCTGAAGGCTTGCGCTTGCGGGCAAAAACCATGGCCATCTCGCAGTAGCTGTGTCGCGGTGTCATTCCACACCTAAGTTGGGGTCAATATATACTCTTGCCTCTTTGCCCTGCCACTGCAGCCTGCCGACTCCTAATCCACGATGGGCAGGGTCTCGAGATGGGGAGGTCAAAAATTCGTGGTGGTACTCTGTGCAGAGGGAGTTATAGACCCAGAGATCGCCATGGGACAGCCGCCCGACAAAAGTGCCATGCCAGGGGTTGGCCCTCTTGATACTTGTCTGGCGAAGGCTACAGCCAGTGGCCAATACGCTCGCGGGATCACTGATGCTGGGAAGAATCGTGACGGCTTATGGATATCCGACGACAATGGTTCAACAGCTAGGAATGGCCACGGAAATCTTCGAAAACCCTTCCACTGCGTTGCAATTCGAAATTGGGGCAGACTCGGTTGCGATTGGTTTAGTAACAGTTTGTTATGCAACGAAAATTTTTATGATCCATGATCAACGCAAATGTATTAAACGCTAGCATTCCTCTCATTTTTAAACGCCGTAAATAAACAATAATGAACTCCTAACGGAACCATAAGTGAACATTGCGCAGTCATCGTTAATAACTTTACCATATCTCCTGTGTTCGTGACGACTTCAACTTGGAGAGAGTTTCGAACCTCATAATGATTTCAAGCTGTAAAACAATTAGCACAAACTACCCATTTTCCAGACCTAAAGGAAACATACCGTAGTGACCATCAGTGACAGCACAATCAACGCGATAATAATCCACGTTATTCCTGACAAGTGTTAGCAGATAGATCTATCGACCTGAGTAGTACCTAACATACTCGACATATTGGTTTCCGCGATCGAATCCGCAAGAATATCAGCCAGGTCCAAAAAAACTTTACACCGTTGATTCAGCACTTTAATCCGCTGCTTGATTTCCAGATACTCTCGAACCGCAGTATAAAATGCATGCATTTCCGGCTCCTCGTCCCAGAAGAACTCGGGCACGTCTAACACGCTACTGCTCAAATTCACGTCCACTCGCAACTTGAATAGGCTACCTTCAATCTTCATGATATCCTCACGCGTAACTCTTCCCAGCGATCCTTGCAACGCGAGCTGTTTCGGTACGGATTCCAATTCAAACATTGTGATATTTTCCATTTTCGTCTCAAAATAAGATAACTTGGTTGATTGGGCGATACCATGACTCATTGTCAATTTGTGCTTGATATCCGCGTTTCCACCTACCGCCCTCAATGTCATCACGTCATTTGATATCCGCGGACTCTTGCTCGTGCGTGAATACTCGAAGCTGAACTCCTCAGTCTCGCGCTCACCCTCCGGTATAGGTTTTATAACCACGCCCAAATTATTGTCACTATCGGCGAATGTAATGTCGGCGAGAATATCTCTCTCCTGGGTCTCTGTAAAATTCCAAAACACAATCACGCCATACGCAAACACGAACAGTTCCGCCTTACGTTGCAGTAACTCGTTGTAGTCATTATAATCCTCTGACACCTCCATCTCGTCAGATTTATCGATCAAGGACGGCATCGCTTCCTTCACCTCGCCGCCGCTTCGAATTCTCCATCCCGAGCGCCCTGGCAACAGCGGTAATCCGTACGGTACATATAATGCCGCGTCAGGACTGCCTGCTGCAAATACTCTCACGCCTTTCACGCCATGGTTCTTTGTTAGGAAACTTGTAATTTTGCCGAGATGATATCCTTCAGCCGTCAGAAAAGCTGTAACTCTTCTTGTCTCGCTCGTGCTGGTAGATATAAGTGACCCTGGCGAGCCAGGTACCGGCGTTGGTGGCAGCGGCAGATAAATAACTTTGTCATGTTTATACTCGTCATCTTCTTCATCCGAAGATTCTTCGTCAGATGAGACATCACGATATGAGGTCGCTGGTTCGTCATTTGGTTGGAATTCCTGTCTTCGTCTCCGTTGACGTCGGGCCTTCGAAATATCTGCATCGCCACGCGTCGATACGACCATCCTCGGATCCCGCTGCCGCGGAGTTTCCCGCATCGGCATATCCTCAAATCGAATAGATCGTTGCGGGTTAGGCCGTCTGCCGAAAGTAGAGTAAGGAGCAAAGTTTGCTAGTGAGTTGGTAGGCGGCGAGTTGCGATGTCGTGACGATGGTATGTCGCTAGTGCCATGATCGAATAAGAGATTGCCGACAGAAATATTCGTGTATCGATGACCGTTCGTGCCGCCTCGAGCTGGATGTAATCGCTGCGGCGAAGGACCACTTGCTAATGACGACTGTGACTGTGCCGACGTGGTCGCGGGCGCGGCCGTTCGCGCATCTGTGACCAAAATCGAAGGCGATCGATTAGGCTGAGCACGCTGTGCGGACATTTTTGTATTCTAAGGCCGGATCAGTGATCGATCTGCGGCAGCTGATGTGGAAAACGTAGAAGGAGAGCGGCGTTGAATTGGGAGGATTCGCCGGAGGTGTCAGGGTTAACCTACACCAACCAGCCGATACTCATCGGTCAATCAACAAGTTATTTTAATTGTCTTCAGCAGGATTAACTAAGTGAATGACGTACACACAAACCACTACAAACTATAGACATTGCCTTACATGAAGTAAACATAGCACATAGAATGCAATAGTCGTCTGACGCCTACGGAAAATTGTTGGATAACTAATATAAATACTATACATAATTGAGTCATAAATGTAAACGACGTACAAATCAAAGAAATCAACGACAATATGCAAACCGTAAGTCGTACTAAATTGATGCAATTTCCAAAGAGCATTCCCACCCACACATAAATGTGATTGATATAACAATATCGGATATAAATCAATCAAACAAAATTCCCAAAGTAAATTCCTAAATACCCCAAGCTTGCAGATGCGGATGATCATTACTATGCAGCACTAATTCGCAGCCGCCGGAGTCACGTTAGACGACGTATTAGTTTTGGCCTCTGCAACACCAGGCGCGCGACAAAGTGGGCAAGAGTTCCTTCCTGTCGTGAGCCACTATTGGAAAAATTAGTAGATATTCGTCGTTAAATACTCTAATGACTACCCACCTCGTCAATACAATTCTTGTGAAATAAGTGTCCACATTGTCGCAACTTTCTGCACTCTTCCCCGTCCTCGAAATCCGAGAGACACACAAGGCATCTCTCGCCCAAATTTTCTTCACTAGCTTCCACAATGCCACCAGATCTGTCAATATCTTCCTGAGTGGCCACGGGAGGCTTAGCTGGACCAATGAAACTTGATAACAAGAGCATGTCTTCATACGTCGGATTATCAGTGAACAGTGACGGCGTTGTCAGAATCGGATGATTTTCCGGATATTGTCCGCCAAGGACGTAGATAATCCACGACCGAACATTATTCGCTCCAGCACCACCACTACTTCGCTCAGAGTCGGGAAGACGGCTACCGTCATTGGAGGTTAGATCACCGAAGTCAGAGCCCGCCGTGCTACTCCGACGACGAGAGTACGCCGACATATTATCATCGTCTTGCCCGTCGCCCTGGTCAACACTGCCAACGGCAGTGCCTAATCGGGTTTGTCGACTGCGAGACGAGCGTAATTCATTCTCATTGATTATGCTCGCAGCATCCTCCTCATCGTCGTCATCGTCATCCTCGGTATGATAATGCTCGTCGCTGTCGTGGTTTACGTCATCCTCAATCTCGTTCTCGTCGTTCTCGTCATTATCATCAAGGTCGACATCGTCCTCGAACAATCTGCCACGCCTCTGTCCCGTACTGCTTCCGCGGTCAGTGAAATCCATGCTACCAACCGATCTGCGCCGTCGTCCGGCGCCTGCACCGCTGCTTCCATCAGCCGATCCTTGCGTGTCGGCTATAGAAGGCAAAATGTCCGCC
This sequence comes from Lipomyces yarrowii, assembly GCA_030407185.1. Classification (NCBI taxonomy): domain Eukaryota; kingdom Fungi; phylum Ascomycota; class Lipomycetes; order Lipomycetales; family Lipomycetaceae; genus Lipomyces; species Lipomyces yarrowii. The sequence goes on from JANJPG010000154.1 coordinate 8,874, forward strand.
GCAAAATCGCTGGCATGTGTATGATTGCGACCGTGCACAGATCTGATACCGACAATAATCACTGGAATCATTCGTCCGGAGCCACCGTTCTCGCCTGCAGTAGGATTGCGGTTAGAGTTGATGGCCTCGGACGGGAACCGAAACATGCGGAAAAGATTTATAGGCGCGATCGGCTCATCAGAACCTGATCCATCTCGATTACCCGATGCAGATTCTTGTCGCAGTTCTTGTGCTAGTCTTCCAGTCTGAAGTGACCGTAGGAACTCACTGAATGTACCATCCACAATGTTATTGCTATCAGCCTCTCCCGCAACGGCATGAGACGTATTGGCCCTTGCGTCCCCGGCTGGATACTCTTCAGTACCGAAACTGTCATCTACATGGTTGAGGATATCGCTAGCCGAAAATAGACCATCCGAAGGGTCTTCACCTACAGATCCAGATGTGCGGGCTCTTGGACGTCGACGTGATCCCGAAGAAGCGCGCGACAGTAAATGCGAGGTCGACCCTCCAACTAAACTCGCCGCTGTCGCCGCCGCAGCTACCGACAATAAGCGTGAAAGCACTTGCGCCTGGTCCTCCGTTCCACGTGGTCTGTTAGAGCTCTCAGCTGAAGCCATAATTTCATCTCCGGCGGATTCCAAAAAGTCAGAAAACGTAGTATCAGACGCTGTTGACCCGAATGCGCGAGAACGAACACGGGAGCTACGGCGAGGAGTGGCTGGTGTTGGTGGACTGGGTCGAACCTCTGTCGGAGAGGTACCACCGTCAGCACTTAGTGCTGTCGTAGTTGTAGCCGCGGTCGGTCGTGGTCGGCGACGGACATATGTCGGTTCTGGCACGAGAGAAAGATCGCTTGTATGAGCGGACGACGGCTCAGCCACATCATGCTGCTGAGGGTCCATTGTAGATGTCGATGAATGCGACGTAAGCGAATTTCGAACACGCGAGAATCGAGTTCGAAAAAAGTCTCGTGCTGCATTCCGTCTTTCCTGCTGCTCTTCATGTGTTGGTGACTCTCTCCGCCTCCGCAAGAGTGATACGGAAGATGAATAAGCATGGCCCGAGCTAGTGCCGCCACCCAATATTCGCGACGTTGAAGTCGGAATTTGTTGCCGACTTGCGGACTGAGAATGTCGGGAACTTCGAGTATCGTAAAAATGCGCTAAACTACTTGAACTTGGTAGCCTTCTCCTAAAGGGTTCGAATGATGAATGCACCCTCTCAGCAGTAGCTGATGAGGCAGAAGCTGCGGAGGCGTAGCTAGGACTGTATGAAGATCGAGTTTGTGCTTGCAATAGACCTAAACTGGATAGGTGTCTGGAAATCCGACGAGAACGCGTAGAAGAATTCGTGGATGTGCGTTGACTTGATGACCCTGGCAGCTCCTTATCTTCTTGGTTGTCCCTACCATGCGGTCCTGTACTCAACAAGCTTCTATTACTAGCAGAGAGCGACGAGTTTGAAATATCACGTAAACCATCATATGATATCGGCTCCCCATCCATATCGCATACACTGTCAGATAGTAGTGACCGATCGGAAGGACTCGTCGCTTGTGCCACCGATGATTCCGCCGAAATGCGCGAGGCTTGTAATTCGTCAATTATGGAATCGTCGGGTGGCTGTGTCGACACCGCTTGCCCCATTATCAATCCACTGCTACCGCACTCGTAAATGTGGTTGGCTTAGTAATGGTAGCGGTTAATCGTAGTATTCTTGTGGCACTCGGATGACTGGGAGCTAATAAACGTAAGCACACGTGAACACGTTTTTAACGCAGGAATTTCAAGGCTGTCGCCATTCAGCAGCAACAATAACAATAAATACTAGTGTCACAGATTGCCGGAAGAACAGCGAGAGCGTTCTACAGGCAGTCCTAGCGGGCCACCAGTGGCACTGATAGGAACGTCGATGATGGCATTTCGACTTGGACCCTCTGTGATAAACGCAAAATCGAACCCACCTGAGTATTGCAAATCAAATTATATGCCAGTGGGAATATCTAGGACAGTTGGCACGCCTCGTCTTTTCTTTTCGAAGAATCGTACGAATGGTAAGGACAATACTGGTTATGTAGAGGGAATGTGCTGGCGATTTTAGCAGCGAAGTCACCGGATGACGCCAGCCGATACCCCTAACCCTAGTCAGCGACAAGGAGGGTGAGGAGAATATCTTGTTGGGAACCTGTAACTATCAAAGCCCATTTGCCTCGAGTCATATTTAACAGTGCCATTGTACTCTACTGCAAGATCGACGGATCGTAGGCGAGTCTTATAGATTTACCAATCGAATAGCGAGGAGCTAACCAAAATATTCGCTCTTTACAGGGTGCGGGCTCTGGCTATATATAGACCGATATAACACAGGTCTCTGTACTCGTGCACGTCTATACTGCGTAATCTAATTGCGTCTTAGGCCGATAACTGCTTGAGCGCCGGTTCGGCTCGGTGTGAGTGACATTTGAGACTGAATGTGAGCTGTAATCTTTGGTGCTGAACGAATACTTGTGTCAACACCTGACCCCAGCTCATTCATGAATCAACTTGGACAGGAGATCCAAGTCATATAGTTAGTACTAGAACTCAGCGACCAAAGTAGACTAGATGTCATCTCAGGAACCGTAATCACTGATAGCTGTACTGTAGTTGAAATTAAGGAATGCTAGTTGCGACGACGTTGGGGACAATCAAAGTTGGCATATACCGTTTCCGGCGAATATTCACCCGATAGCAAGTAGAGTTATTACAGCATTCAGAACCGCAGAGACGCACTTTCCAATTACAGCTTAAGTTCATATCCTACAACTTGTAGTGCAGCCATTAAAGACAACATCGGTATTGGTAGGTTACTAGGCACTATATATCGTAACAGTACCACAGAGGTACCACAGAGGTACTCGCGCGAACTACGTTCATATTAATTTTGAGGAACTCTTAAGAATATGCGGTACTCAGATGCCTGAAACGATTATGTTGGCCAATCAATAGGAATGACTGATCTCCCTCTATGTTAACAATAGTGTCCTCATAATCGTGATATGGCGCAAAAATAAAATGGGCAAAACGAAATTATATGTTACAATCGAATCATCGTCTATAAATCTGACATTTGACGTCCATCCCAAAACGAACCCCGCGATTCCTTCTTTCCGTCACGTTTTGAACTTCCAATACTCCTTGCCGCATCTTCGGTTGTTAGAGAGTTGCCAATTAGAAAGGTGAGTCGTTCGGATCAACAGGACGGTTCCAGTACGAGCCCAAGACAGGAATCTTCTGAAGAATGACATTACGAACACGGGGAATCGGCTCTAGTAAGAAC
>JANJPG010000155.1:0-15264 GCA_030407185.1 Lipomyces yarrowii
GGCCCGGGGATGATGGCATTTCGTTATGTATGGTCCCAAGGGTAAGGACATTGGTCTGGGAAAAGTAAAAAAAAAAAAAAAAATATTAATATCAAGATTTGTGCATGATAACGCGCAAATTAATAAAAGAAAAAAGGATTACACGTATATCGCAGAGAGAGAGACAGAGGGAACACTAGAATTACAAAAAAAAAAAATTCCTACATCTACAACAACAAACGCTACTGAAATGCATTGTACCACAAAAAAAAAAGGCAAACCTGAGAAACTAATTCAAAAAAATAAGTAAATATATGCGGGCAGTTCGTGCTTGATGCGAGTTATCGAAATTACTCTTCCATGGCAACATAATTTCCCGGGAAAACACCCTCATAGCCGTTCAATCTGCCTGTCCACCACCCATTCGGATCGGAAGTTCGCTGTACAATTTCAATCCGGTCGCCCGCGTTGAAACTTAGATCGCCGTCAGCTTGTGCCGCATAATCGAACTGAGCGATACAATATTCGACACCCGGCGCAGAAGACAATCCCGATGGCTTCGACGGCGGCAGCGGCGCTGCCTTCTTCTCTATTGGATAACCAGCGTACTGCGGATCAGTTGGCTGTTGATAACCAGGGAGCGCACCAGCTTGGCTGTATCCCCTGGCCGCCGGCTGCTGATAGCCAGCAGGAGCAGCGTAAGCCGTGCCAGGAGAACCATACCCTGTCGTGGGGCTATAAGGGGCTGCGGTTGGACTATATCCGCCATATTCCGAAGTCTGATATCCCTCGTATCCAGGTTGAGGCGAACCGCTCGTAGTGTACGGTGGCGGCGCGGCACCGTCAGGTGAATAAGGCGGTTGATTCGAACCCGCCGCGCCCGCCGCTCCAGGCGCACCATATTTGCGCAACTTGGGATCTGGCAGCTTCTTATTCTTTGCATACTGCAAGTTGAATTTAGTTATTGGAATTTTTTCCGCGAGCTCCTGAATATTTCCACGCTTGGCCTCATAAGCCTTCTCGATGTCAACGTCAACGCTCATGTTGAAATACGGAATGTTGGCTTGGTTCATGCGATCATACAGAGTGTAGAAAATGTTCAGCTGCATGTAGTAGAAGGATTGGAATAGCGGTTTTATGAACTCTGTTTCCAGCTGGAATAACCTTGGCAGATCATCTTTCAAAAGGTCGTTATAGTAGTCGTACTCCTGTGTCGCGAGTTCGACGTCGTTCTCAACTTTGTAAAGCGATTTCTCGTCCTTCAAACTTTTGTCTTTCTTCTCTTGCAGTTTCTTGAGAGAGTTTGTGTGTCGATCGAGATCTAGTTGTTTGTGGGCCCGCTTAACGACAAGCTTCCGAATATTCTTCACGATTTCAAGCATCTCATCAGCTGGTTTGACAATTCGGGTATCCAACATTTCCAACTCGGGCTGGAGCGTTGTCTGAAGGTCACCCACGATCTCTCGGTACATTTCGCAAGCCTTGATACCCTCTGGGTTTCCCTCCGGTATAGCGGCATTGGGGTCTGAGGCCCGGCCAGAAATGGGATTGTAAATTTCTTCTATTGCTTTGGAGAACTCGATTTGATGGGTCAGCATTGCTGAGAACATAACATGTCAGCATTTACTACTCCGTAGAAGTTTTTGGTCCCAACACTCACAGTTTATGGCCGAAAAATACTTTGCGGATTCATCGTGAAGCTTTTTTGTCTCAATTTCTAGTTCCCTAAATCGTCGCTCGGCGTCAATAAAGACTGCATCCTTCGTTTGTTCACCCTGTTTTGCGAACGATTAGTTTTGCTGAAAATGCCGCATTTGGTGTGGCAGCAGCGTGGCTCTGCTCCAAAGAGAGGACAGGGAACGTCAATCAAATTGTTCTAGTACTCACAATATTCATCTTCTGTCGTAAACTCTGTGGCGCCTGTTTGATTAAACCGAGTTAGTGTTTTGGAGCTCGACGATGGAAATTTGATCAAAACCTGTACACAACCGACATACCCGAGCAACGGACTTCTGGATTCCCTTCCACGACATCCTTGGACTGTGGTGGATCTGGGGACTGTATCACGATTTATATTCAATGGTCAAACCCCTGTCAGAAGAAATGCAAAAGTTGCATCAGCAGTGTATAAATCCACACAGGCTTTATATGGGATCCTGAAGCGGCGGTGCTGGGCGTACGTGGTTAGCACTCGTCATTGTTTTTGACAAGGCCGCACGTCGAGGTGTTACCCGGTCGCAGTTGAACGGCTTTGGCACTCGATCCGGGTAATTCGATGGGGCGGTGCCTGAAAAATACGTCATCATCGCTTTTTGGATCTAACTACTTGCAAGGCAAGGGTGTCGTGCCCTGCAAGCATGGTGAAGGCAACGGCCGAGAATACGATATACTCAGATCTCATTTCATTCGTGGGAAATAGGTACAAAGTAAATCGTCAAGACATAGGTAATCAAAACAATATACAGTGATTATTATCGACAAACAACAATAATATGTGTCAGCATACTCATCAATATAGTCATAACAAGCAAATGTTGAATCCCTTAGATATGCGTTACCAAAACTAATAACAATTTTCTCCCTGCAGCATGAAATAATGCACCAACGCGTCGATATTATACAACTCTGAATTCCTTTTGCAGCCATTGCTTTCGTCAAATATCGTAGACAGCCCAAATCAGATCCAGCAAAAAACCAAACCAATGGAAACCCAAACCAGCCTCTGGACAGCCATTAACATAACTATTGAGCGTAAAGGACCAACTTTGAACTATTCGCCACAGCTACGGCAAGATCTTCGTTGCTTCGAAGAAGATAGTGCTGGCTGCTTTGCTCGTCTTGAAAGTAAAATGTCAAATTTGACGAACCTAATCGCTCATGTAGTTTATTTTCCAGCTGAGAGTATTCAATATCGACAGGAACCTTCATCGCAATTAAGTCGTCCTGATAGAATACCTTAACTTTCAACTGCCCGGACTGCTGTGCTCTATTCGACGGCTGTCCGTTCAACGAGCTTATTGCCGGCTCACTCATAGAGCTTGGATTGCGTTCCATCTCAGTATCACGCGGGCCGCCATTTATACTACTCGTTTTGCTCGTACCGAAACTCCCACGCACATCTACACTATTGGTTGTCGACGACGAAGAGTAATTTGATACATTAGATAATCGACCCGTAGATCCATATCGCGCACCAGCGAGCTGAGTCGAGCTTGATGATCGTAATCGGTCCATAGGAGGCTGGTTTACCGGACGTGATGTTCGCACACCTGCCTGATCTATTATGGTCGACGGGTAAACGGCATTTATTCGCTTGGCGCCTTGACCTGAGGAATCTGTCATTGCCGAATTTCGATCTCGGTAGTATGGCTGTGGCAGAGGCGACCCTGCCTGCTGTGACTCTACGTCCCCTGCTTTGAGCGCAAACAGACCCTTTACCAAAGAACTCCGCGAAATATAGTGCGGCAAGGCGATCAATTTCTGAACGTACTCGTCGAGATTGACCCGCCGTTGGCTAGATATCGAGTCGTTCACAAACGTTACTGGCCCTGGAATAAACGGTAATATCCGCTGTCTACCTGTTCGCCCCGCCTCGTCCGGATATTCATCGAGAAGCCTGATCTGAAAATCATAAAAGTCTTCATAGTATCGGCATAAATTACGGAATGTGCCATCCTCCATTTCCGCTATTAGAAGATACCAGTATCTATTATTGTCGAACAAAAACTGATCAACTGTCGCACTAAGAACCGCTTGTTCGTCCGCATTGTAATAAGAAGGCTGTTGAGACAGCCGATCAGTAACCTGCCAACTAAAATCCGAGTTATTTACTTGGCCTCGGACAAATTGCTTCTGCTGTTCTTCTTCTTGTTCTTCTTGTTCTTGTTCTTGTTCTTGTTGTAGTTGATGCTGATGTTGTTGTTGTTGATGGTGTTGTTGTTGCTGTTGTTGATAGGATTGTGAATATTGCTGCTGTGGCTGAGGAGTTATCGACATTTGCTGAAACTTCGCAAAGGGCAATGAAATATCGTCTTCAAATTTTCCTAATGGTATACTGCTCGCCTTATACTCTGCCGTACGCTTCTTCCATTCCTCTACCCGCGGAACGCCAGCTTTCGCAATCGCATCCTCGACGTTTTCGATAGGCTTCCCTGTTGTCATATCACGAATCTCAACATAAGAAATCGGTAATAATCCTGGTCCTCCCAGTCGTCCTATTGGCTTCGCAACAAACCACTCATGGTTGGATTGGGCCACAACAAGTACAGCGTCACCTTCATAGGCTTCCAGTTCATCTGGTCGCTCAGCCACAAAGTCATACTGGACAACACCATATAATGGTGTATAATGCCTCTTGCCGGAAGAACTCGACGATGCTGACGACAAAACACCGGATGACCTTCGATTACTTGGACTTTGAACTGCGGGGGATGATGAAAATTCTGAAGTTCCAGAGCGCTTTTTGCCAGCGTCGTTACTGCCAACGCTTTCTCTCTCATTTCTGCCTAAAACCTGAAAATATGTGACTGGCACCATTCCTCGCACGTTCGTCGATGGGTTACAGGCCTCATACCAGTTTAGATCATTTTCATTCCCTATCACGTGGAAGAAATCGCCTCTGCTGAACGAGAGCTCGCCCGGTGTCGAGGCTTGGTAGTCGTACAGTGCCTTAATGACCTGCCATGTCCTCGCATATCAGCAATCCTGGATTCCTGAAACTGGTCACACGACTCATAATTAACCTACCTTTTTCGGCGGCAGAATAGTTAGCGGCGACTTCTGGGATATGGAGGGATGGGAGTTGGAAGTCGACGTTGTGTCCCTTTCGCCCTTCAGTGAGCGACGAAGTCCCTAAGATAAGGCCGAACAATTAGCGACATTTCCTGCAAGGCAAATCATCGATTCCGCAACAGCGGCATCGTTTGCGTTCCCTTCTTTTCGCGTCATCTCTTCTTCAAAGCCTATGAACCTGCTATCCCCTTCCCCGCGCTGTCCCAGTACATACTCCACCCAGCAAAAGATAATGGCAAGCCCACTCACCTTTATCATCTATATTCGCACTTTAGCTTGGTAGCGAATGTTTTCGAACGGACAGACAGAAAAGATACCAGATGTGGTTTATTATACGGCCGAGGGTGAAGAAAAAGGTACGGTTTAGATTCGTCTCCGAGTAAACATTAGAGTTCTGAGAGATCACTCCCTTAGGCGGCGACTCTAGCAAAACTAACACTAAATTGCCAATTTCCCACGTGCCTACTGGTTTCGGAAAGCGAGCCAAAATTAAATAAACTAAAATAAACTCTGATCAACAAACTACGTTCGCTTTTTGTGTTTTCAAGTCGTGGTTCTATATTTGACTCTGGCCGTTATTGCTGGCCTGATTGAATGTGATGGTAGTATCAGCATCGAACCAATACCGATTCTCACGGTTCACCAAAGGGCACAGAAAGAATGTATATGATGTAAATGAGGTAGGAAAGCAGCTGTCGCATCTCGGTTGCAAGATGTTCATATACAGATGAGAACGTCGCCCTTATCAAAAGATCAATCTTCGCCCACGCCTTCTATACTGTCTCTCTTAGTATTAAGAGTTCCGAAAAATTCCAGAAGTATCTGCTCCTGCACTCGCAAGAAGATTAACCTGGAAATAGCATATTACTCTCATAATGCCCGCCATTTCAGAGTCTTGGACGCAACGCAAATGATGCCAAGGGACCATCTGTCTACGCTGTAGTATACTGCCACAAGTGCCGTAAGTTTGGAACAGGGATGTGAACGCGGCTCGGAAGATTCATTGGATATTTTGGTGGATGCGGGTGCATGGCATTGCTCTGAAGAGGGTATGGATTGTTGTTGCGGGCAGTGGTTAAGGAAACTGTCCGCATCTTTTTGTTATTTGATGGTCTAATGGTTAAACCACCATTAGGAACTGATAATAGTAAATGCTAATGAATCTAAGATCACAACAACCGTCCATCTAATCTACGCCGCAGTTCGGTGACATCTAAATTTGACCTTTTATGTCAATTTTTTTGAATGCCGTCGTACGATTATTTTGAGTGGTCGCATAGGCGTCTTTCGTTTGTAATCGCAGGTTTGATTCGTCAATAAAGTGATGCAATGCATGTTTTTCCAAAAACTCGTAGCACGATTTATCGCTTTCAAAACCAATCTCGTCGGTCAAAAATCGAAGTGGCACATCAGGCCGAAATCTAGAATACCGTTGGCACCGTGCGCCACGCATTATATTCACAACAACCGGTACGTACGCTTTGCAAATTATCTCCAAGGCCCCATGCCTCTCCCTGTCAATGAATGAATCCATAATGTAGCCACCCATATTGGGGGCACTGAGGTATAGTCTCATCAAAGAATGATAATCCTGATCCGTCACTGCATCCCTGACCTGTAGGGCATGAGCAATCGCAGAATCTGCTTTCTGTTCGTCAGTTAGTTCAATTAGTAAGTCATTCATGTCACTCCGATTTCGGGTATGTATCAGGTATAATATTCGATATGCCAAAAACTCAATTGGATGACCTGGAATATCTTTCTCGTATAACGATCGTAACTGCGTCTGACACTGATTGTACTCTCCCAGGTCACCGTTTTCCAAAGCAATTCGCGCATGGATCTCATAGACGTTCGCTGTAAACTCGTTCTGGATTAATTGAACAGTAAGGTCTTGGCGCATCGACTTAAACTGATCACATATGTAGGCGTAATTCCGTTCACTCTTCCACTTATGTTTAAGAAGGTCAAGTGTCTGGCGTAAAATGTGAAGCGGCCGAACAGTTTCAGGGTCGGGTGCTGACGTTAACCGCAAATATCTCTTCTCCAATTGGGTTGATCGACCAACAAATTTGTCTGGCTCGTTATCCTAAGAAATCACAATTATAAGATACTCTCTAAAATGCGCCCAACAGTGACAACAAACCTGCACAAACGTAGCACTTCCCACATAATCAGGAGTCGTGGCCGGAGTCGCATTCTCATTGCCACTCGGTGAATCGAATCTCAGCAATCGCTTCTCTTTTTTGGCTTTCTCAATATTAGAACTTTGATATTTTGTCTCAGCAAAGCTGGTAGTCCTGGGAGGATCTTGTCAGTGAAGTGAATTTAGGCAACACGTTCGATCACATACTTTTTCCGCTTCGAGGTATCGTCCGTAGTCTGAAGTTCTACGCTCCTTTGATCCCACTTGGCTGACCGTTTAGTAGCTTTCGAACCTGGTGATGACGCCTGTCGGTTAGTAGTACTATATTTTTCGTCGCTCTTGGTAAAAGTGATAGGCGTAGATTTATATGACGCTGAGGGAGCTGGAGATATATTTCGGTTGGCCACCACCGCAGCTTTGCTGGCGGCACCATTTGATATCGCATCCGCTCGATTCATTTTATCCTTTGCCAATTTCTCCAGTTTATCTTCTCCATCATCTACAGCCGTAATACCGTCCAGAGGTAGCTCCCTTTTGTCCCAATCAACAGCCCATAGATTTCCGGCCTCAATGGCAGACGTGATAACCTTCTTTAAGTTCTTCTCCATCGCGCCGCGCTGCGATGGACCTACTGATGCGAAGCATCTGCCAACGTATGCTTTTAGTGAGTCCGGCCATACTGCTGGATTCCCGTTGGCCGGAGATTTTGACGCTGCACTTGAGGGTAGCGAAGCAGTGGAACTGAGAGGCATAGCAGTTTGCTTTGTGCTTATAGTGCGCGCTTTTCTCGCGTTCTTCGTCGGTGAACCATTAGGTTTGCTGGATATTGACTTGCTTACTTCTACCACCGAGTAAGCACCCTTGTCTAGAATATAGATGATGAGAAGTGATTTTCACCAAGTGAACCCACGCGACATACAATTGCTGGATGCGTCAGGGGGAAGCTTAATTTTCCGCGATGGCAATGTCATTAACTCCGCTTAAGTCGGATCTCCCTTGGTAAATAGCACCTAGTTGTATAGATATAAGAGCATGCAGAACTAAAAGTAACTACCTCGTTAACAAGGCTGTAATTGTGGCGTAACTTCTATAACTTATTTCAGTTTCTCTGTCTTCTGGCGCACCAGCTGCGAACCAAAGTCGAGTGTTTCGTACCGTTTTGTGTGGCAAGTGGCGGTGCAAAGATTGAAGCGTGGCTGTGCAGCAATGATGAGGCTGGAATCTGTGTTATCCACGTCAGTACTGGTCAAAACCATGTACGATAAGATTTAAAAGAAACATTCACAGAGGTCTTATCACTGATTGGTGATAGTAGTCGCGTATAATATTACTTCTCATTCCTTCAAGAGTCTAAGATAGCAATCTGCCGCTTGTCCTTGTTTAATCTCGGTCTAGAGTGCCATTGATAACCCGAGAGCCATCCATCAATTGTCTGCATCCTCATTAGGACATAACGGCTACTTGAACGGACAATGGCAAGACCACTACCTCAACAGACGCTTGAATGGCTTCACCGGGTGTTATTGCAGGTGAGACGTTATTTAACCTTCGATTTCGTGGGTAGATGCTAAGTAGTATTGTTGCAGGAATACCGCGATGTAAATCGAACTTATTCAGATGTGGCTAGCGTGTTGCAATCATATCCATCTTTGGCTCCGCGTACGAGTGTCTATAGTATGTTAATCGTTACGAGCCATCAAGGTACACAGGTCTTAATCGTGTTTAGCTTACGAGAACGGCAAGTCAGAACTTCTACTCAATCTTCACGGAACACTACCGACAACTTTTCGATTGGCGGTTTACAATATTCCAGTGTCTATTTGGATTAGTCACGAGTACCCATATGTCGCTCCGTTCACATTTGTAACTCCCACAGCTGCTATGAGCCTCCGACCAGGAAACCATGTCGACACCAACGGGCGGGTTTACCATCCTTATATATCTTACTGGAATGGCGCAGACCCGCAGACGAACATATTAGCGTTGTGCGCTGTGTTATGTGATATATTTGGGAAAGAACCACCTGTGTACGGCAAGGCGCCGCAACAGCAGCAGTTACCACGGCCATTAACGCAACCTTCTCAACCACCACCCCAGCACTACTCACCACAACCGTCTGCAGCAGCACAACAACGAAACCCATTTTCTCCAGGGCCGCATATTACACCTGAAGCTCCAGCCCACGACGATAATTTAATTTCTTTCGGTAGTGCAGCACCATCATATAGCCCAGCACCCAATCACTCTCAACCCCCCGCAGCATATGCTCCAACTGCATTGAATTTAACCCAACAGCAGCCACCAACATACTCTCCTCAGTATCAGCGACCTCCTGCTGGACTGCCGGCTGCTCCTCACCTACCACAACTACCACACCAACAAGTACAACAGGTGCTACATCCGACGCCACCAGTTCCCCCACCAGTTCCTCCGCCAGTTCCTCAGACACCGCATTTACAGCAACAGGCCGTGTACCCTCCACAAGCGCCACAAGCGCCACATAGCCAGGAAAATGGTTACTCACTCCCGTCGCTTGCTGGACAACCATTGATGGCGATACCGCGCCGTGACATAATCGATGAATCACCACCTACCGTCCCGTCGCTATCAAATCAACCCGCCCCTGCACTACCTCCTCACCCTGAACAGACAAGGCTACTAAATGATATCGCTGCAATACTGCAGAAGAAAGCTACTGAGACTCAGCCGAAACTGCAACAGCAAACTGATCGTTTACGGGACACTCTGGACATGCTGAGACGCACCGAAGCTAATCTTGGAAGTGAACAGTCAGAGCTGGCGAGAGTATCTGATGCTTGTGACCGAAATATAACGACTTTGAAGGACAAGATTAGGCGTGCCGAGGAGGTTATTGTTGAAGCCAGTCAGCGAGGGGAAGTCAACGTCGACGACATTGTTTGCGCCGAGTCAGTGGTGTTTAATCAACTATATGAACTTACTGCTGATGATCTGGCTATTGAGGACGCAATTTACGTGTTGGGTAAGGCCTTGGATCGCGAGAGAATCTCTCTAGATATCTTCTTAAAGCACACGCGAACACTTGCTCGGGAACAGTTCATGAAGCGAGCGTTAGTGAGAAAGATTGCATTGGATACGGGATTATCGAAATGAATGCAGTATTAATATAGGGGTGACCGTCGTGAGTGTTCATGTTCGGGCTGTTCGTTGTAATCTCACTACTACTTTTTGTTTAATCTTTGAAAAGCATTGATGCAATTATATGCTTCTTACCTTGTACTTTTTATACGAATAATAGCCTGACCCAAGCCGCATTGGTGCATGGACCCAATCTCAATTTCTTTCCAGAAAACCGTGGAACATTCCTGTACCCCTGACCCGCTCGGCTTAGGTCAGCATTGTGCTCCGATGTGTTCACTCAGCCCCAAGAACCCATCTTACAAATATCGTCACCTCGATCTTCCACACGCAGCTGCAACTGCGACCTCGCTCAATATAGGCGCTCTTTATTCATGCGTTTATATTTTGCTGAGTAATCCGTTGTCTTGGTCGTTTGTCTTGCCAGAGATATATAGATATACATATATTTAGCATCGTTCGTTGCACACAGCATCTACTGCATCTACTGCATTTCTAAATCATATTCTCGTTGAACGCGGACCGAGCCACATCGAAGATTTTTCAGTTTCTGGACAATTATCAGTAAAGTACTTATCAAATGGCCGCCACTAGCCGCGAAGGGCTTCTTAACGTTGGCGAACATTGCGCGTTCTATGGATGCCATAAGCTTGATTTTCTACCGTGAGTTACCAAACCTCGTTATCGGGGCTCCGATTACGGTGACGCATTATTAAATGGCTATCTAACTCGTCTGAGAACAGGTTTCGATGTGCCGATTGCGAATCGAAGTATTGTTTGGACCATCGCCACCCGTCTTCCCACAATTGTTCGGGACTGAAGGCATCCAAGCTACCCAATCACTCGGGGGTCGCCACCAAGGCTGCTACGTCAACATCGAGTCGACGGCTAGACAGTTCTGAAGTGCCACAAAAATGTTTCACTAAAGACTGTACGACAATGATTAATACACCACTATCACCGGCCACCAAATGTCCCACTTGCAAGCATTTGACATGCTTGAAACATCGTTTGAATCATTCTTGTCCTGGCGCGCCGAAAGTGCCAGTGGTGGATACCCAGAAAACCGCCTTGGCGAAATTTGCGGAGTGGAAGCAGAAGCAACAGACCAAGACCAACGCTCCTTTGAGCGGCGCCGCATCAGCAGGATCGAGTGGTGGTTCGTCGGAAAGAGCAGCATCGTTCGTTGTACCCTCATTTTTCAAATCAAGGCCAAAGTCAGAATCATCGATTGTCATCAAAGCCAGGGAAATAGCAGCGCTGAAGCAGAATGCAAAAGGTGACGCGCAAGTGCAACAAGCCAATCGGGTGTATGTCTTCGTCGAAAGCGGTATTCCAGGCTCTTCTAAGAATTCTCGAGTGGAAATGTATTTTGGACGGGATTACGTCATTGGTCGAGTTCTCGACAAGGCAGCTCAACAGCTGCAGGTATCTAATCAGAATAATTCAAAGAGTGATGATAAAGACAGACTAAGAATATACCACGTTGAAGGTGGCCGGGTTCTAGAGTTTGGGGTGAAGCTTGAGGCTTGTAATGTTAAGGATGGTGATACGTTGGCTGTCGTCAAAGGACTGGTTATGCCAAAGTTGTTGCATTAAGCATCATCATAGATGACTTATTGGTTAGTTAATCATGGTTTGCGGCGTTGAATATTATGGGTCGATTTGACATTCTAAGGCGTATTTCTCTGGATTGTTCGTGGCTTAACTCATAGCTGCTGGATGGATTTCTTACGGTCTTCATTGTGCAGACGATGTCATGCCATGGTAATATCATCGAATTAGATAGAATTTAATGAAACCAATTCTAGCCTAACGACACTCACTCACTGCTTTCCTTCGAAATACAACTCCTTAAAACCAATTCAGATGCAAAAAAAATTGCGTTCCAAACTCCTTCTGGCACATGTAATCATACAAAACAACTCCTCAAAAAAGACAATCCCTCAAAGTAATGTACAACATAATATACACACTCCTCATTCTGTAGAGGATGCTGTCATCGTTCGACCCAAAACTTGGTAATGGATGTACAGAAATGCCAATCAATGAATCAAAATATTCAATAGAGTCTGCCAAAATCATTTTCATCACCTTCACTGGCCACCGAGGCTGAACTTGAGCTACTTTCATAAGAGCCAAAGACGGTCTCTATCATAGCTCCAAATTGTTCAGATTTCCCAGGTTTGTTAATGTTAATAGCCGAACTCTGTTGCAGATCCCCAGTGTGATCAACAACAGATGCTGAAGCCAGTAGCTGGACAAACTGTCGATAGCCCTCCACACTATCGTCCTCCAAAACCACGGAATTCAATATTTTCGTGTTAGGCGATATTGCAAGCATATCTCTAATATTCCGTTTGCTAAAGTGCTCACACCCACGAATGTCCAACAGCTTGACGCCGCGTCTCGAAGTCGTGAGATAGTCGATGAGCCATTGCGCTTCCACACCCCAGATGAATCGCAAGTCCAGGTCTGTGATAACATGACCGAGATGCAAAAGCAGATATTCCACCGCAGCACCGGATATTGCAAGGTTCCCAGATAAAGACAATCTATCTAAGTTTTCGAGGCTGTCCGCTATCATATATACCGCATCGCTGTCCAATGATGCGAACGCTAGGTCTAAACTCTTGAGCTTAGCTCTCAGATTATGGGAATTGCATATCGCAGCGACAACCGAGGAGCTTATATGCGTGCCGTGAAATGAGAGAGTGTGGATATTGTACGTCAAGGCATCGTTGGACAAACTCCTGCTGAGCGCACAGCAATCGAGGCGGGAATAATTCTCGATTTTTAGTGTTTCAAGAGGTGACTCCTGCGAGACGTCGTCCTCTAAGCTGTACTGCTGCACAGTGACATGACCCAGCGTCAACATCAGAGTCGTAATGTCAGAATCTGAGAGATAGTATGGATTCTGCACAACGACTTTCCTGCTGTACTTCTGTAGCTGGGAATGAAATAACGAAGTTTTGGTCGACCCGCGCAGGCGACGAGGAAGAACGTCGGACAGATCTAAATCTTGCCAGAGATTGTAATCCAATGCAGTTAAGTTCCACTATTTAATGAATAACAAGATTACGTTAGTTCGTGACCCAAGAATCGCCGGTCGTCGCGGCCAAACATTGCGGCGACCCTAACAACTTACCGATCTACAAACTTGAGCGCATATCCCAAGATGCTCCAGTTCCAGATACGAAAATACTTGCAGCAGACACTCATATGGTAATAGAGCGGGAATATTGTGGACGTCGCCGGCAACCACCTCGGCGGACGCTAACAGTCCAAGCGATGACGTAATTGTTGTCGTCGAACCCATGTCCATCATCGGCAACGTCTTTCGGAGCCAAGCCAAGTAAATTCCAAAAGATCAGTTACGAGTTTTCCAATTCTCAATCGGACTTGCACTGACGATAGGGGATACAAAACGGCCGCCCTAGTGATAATCGTTGTTTACGTGCTGTGTTTGTTTTGGCTTTCATTGGGAGTAGAGCCAGTCGTGCGGCGCTATTAAGGTTAGGTTTGTGTCCCAAGTATTTTAACTTTTTAGCTTGACAACTTTTACATCGCATTTAACGTTGCATAATTGTAATTTGTCCACCTGCCATAAGTACCACCGAACAGAAAATTCGAGGGCCATATTTGTCAAAATCGCCCCAATATCATCAGAACGATCCCGCCTTAAGTCAGAAACTTTCGCCTCTAGTAATGCAATCTACTCTGCGCTCGTCCAATCTGAATAAGCAGTGAATATAAAACACACACGACATTTGAGGTTTTGAATTGAGCAGCAAAATGGCAATTTGCACTGGCCAACTATCATTGCCTTTACTTAGTAATCTAGTGCGCAATTTCCATCGCCCGGAAGAACATATTCTATATATCAAACATATCTAATCTGATCGTGATTGTAGCTTCCTCCGTAGCGCGGTGACCGTTCATCATTCAAAGTTTTCAATGGCTCCGGCAATCAGATTCATTTATTAACTTCCTTTGAAAGTCTTAAAGACTACCTCTGAAAACCGCTGTCGGAAGAATATTCCGCCGCTACAGTCAGTCAGACTTCCTTGGCGGTGCGTGATAAGCTATCATTATTGGGCCTGATTCTACAAAGTATATACTGTATGTAATACAGGCTGACAATGCAAACAAACGGGCCTCTTATTTTTTTTGCTGCTCTCACTCGAATGCAGTGACGTCATTCGTTGTGCCGCAGTGCCTGCGGCTCCACTTAAAATTTTTTTTTTCATTGACGTCATAGATTCATTACGAGACTTTTATCGCACATTGTCCCGGAGCAAAAAGAGATGGACACGGACGCGACGCAAAGAGGTTTTAACTTATCGGTAGGATTAGATTAATCTTGCATTCGGTTACCCGTCATTCTGGGACCCCTGATCCCGAGTATCTAAAAAATGTCCCAAAGTCTTAGCCCGCCATAAACACATTCAGTTGCTAAGCAAAGAGTGATCACTGGCAATCCTTTTAGATATATATATATATTTATGATACCAATAACGCTAACCCCGTGCCTCCAAGTCGCCATTTGCTGACATCGCAAAATCACAGAACACCATTATTATATACACCGAACAAATACAAATATCAGCTAGCTTCCCCCTAATCATACATCAATATTATTATTATTATTATAACGGCAGTGAAAGACCACCACTCGACTGTGCCAGCCCAGCCATTTCATCGCTGAGCCCTTCGCTTGCCCCGTTTGTAACAAGAAAATTATACCAGTCGCCAATATTTAGCGAATTCGGTGCAGAGCCCGAATATGCAACTTGAATGTTTCCGTAATGACCCGCACTGTCTTGCGAATCTGCTGCCGGCGCCTTGTTGCCTCCGGTCGCCGAACCGGAGCTGCTGAGGTTGCCGTCCTCGGGAGTGCTTTGATCGAAGTCTACGTCAGCAAAAAAGTCGGGAAGGCCATTCGCAACCTGCGATTGCCCTATCGGAGCCACCGCTTCTGTGGGCGGTACCGCAACCGGACCCGCTGCGCTCTGCCAATTTTCTTGCCCGCTTGACTTCATCGGGGACTGACCCGCAGGAAGTCCTTGCTGCGCATTCGGCTGCACACGTTGCTCTTGTACCTGAACTGTATTTGCATGATCTTCAGGAAATAATTGCGACGGTTGGAAGTTTTCAAAGAACGATTGCGAAATTGGAGGCGAATGCGTTACAAAGTAAAAATCAGGGGGCGTCCCTGGTACTGAGAAGCT
>JANJPG010000156.1:0-15237 GCA_030407185.1 Lipomyces yarrowii
TAGAGCACTTCCTTGTCATTTCCGCGCACTGTGATCTCGTACGGATCCACGGACTCGTCAGTCTCGTTCACATCATCTGGATTCTCGGTCGCGACTTGCTTTGCGAATAATGATTCTGCGTAAATGTAAAACTTGTCTACGAGTGTGTAAAGATCGCTTGTAGGCGACAGTTTTGAGATCACCGACTGCGTAGCTGCTTTCAGATCTGCTTGAAGTTCGGTCAGGAGTGAGCTCCCGTCCGAACCTTGATATCCTCCCAGTCTGAACTTTTCCAAAATCGACACTGGATCGGTCTCCGGTCGCGAAGAGGAAGGTTCTGCTCTTGTGCGTTTTGGTGACCTTGTGAGACGGGATGGTGGCCGATGCAGGATTTTGGCAGTGAGGACCGCATGTGCTGGATCTTCCCTGTTGGACATTCGTTAGCACACGTTCTGTACGTGTTCAATGAGCAGCTAGATGCAAAGGCAAAAAAAATATTGGGCATACTGTTCTAAGACGGCAATGAATTTGTGGACTGCGCTCTCGTTTTTCAAAATTCCGTCGCCAAGCGAGTCCCTCCGTTTCCGTTTACCTGTATTTATCAAGTATTAGTTCCGCATTCATTCATCATGTGGATTGATATTTCAAAGTTTTGAGAACACCCCCCCCATCCTTTTGTCCTCTTTGTCCGGGAGGAGGTAGCCCCACACAACAGCAACAACACCGAGAATCAAGCGATCGGTCGGACCGAGAGTGTGAAGGCACGCAACAAAACCAAGGACAGTTGCCAGCAGCAAACAACACGTACCGGAATGATCAGCAGCCATTTTCTGGCGTCCAGGTTTCTATTTTGTGAATTCACGCTATTTTCTGTGTTGTATATATTTTTTATCGACTTGTAGTGGCGTCACGGGATGTATCTCTCCTCTATCGCGGTTGACGAAGTAAAATAACCGAATTGTCCAAATTAATCGTGATTATCTCTTTGCGGTTCTGTCTAGTGATATTGAAATACTGATATTTTTTTCGAACTGGTGTGTGGAGTAAATCGTTGGCAGGATATTTCCCAGAGAGGCCAAACGGCGCCTCACGGGCTCGAGATGTAAAACTAGCACATATATAAGTACCCTTGCCCTGAGAAGGCCAATCCGCGAACAGCTGCTACGCTTAGGCATCCGATTATATGCATACGAGCTATGGATCGCGATTTAAGACTGGATAGACGAGAATCGAGTTCGCGTAGAGAAGATAATCAACGAGATCGTGAGCGAGATCGCAGGGGGCATGGTCATGAGCTACAAGACCGGCGGGATACCAAATCAGAGAGAGAACATCGACACCGATCTCATACGTCGCATCGCCACCATTCGAGTCGCTCAGACATAAGTGAAAGGGATCGACGAGAGGAAGAGGGTGATCGAGGACCGCCAGTATCAAATCGTGGAGAAATTCGAGAAGAGGATGAGTTTGTGCACGAGTCTCGCAGGAGATTTATTGACAGGGCCCGGGATGATAGATCTTCAAGGGGACCTCATTTTAGTAGGGCTGGCGATAGGCAGGTCAGCGAAAGAGGCAGTCGAAGAGATCAAGATCGGGACAGGTACGAAGGAATCAGAAATAGGGAAGATAGGTTACGTGGACGGTCTCGACGCGATCGATCTTATTCTCCAGACAGAAAGATTCCTCCAATGCGTTACGAGCAAATCAATGACAACATGAATCGTACGCACGACAGCGGGATGGGCTCCCGGTCGCCCTCACGATCGCCGCCTCCGGAAAAGGAGATGCCGAATTTTGAGCGATCTGGTGCGTTGATGGGCGACAAACTATACAAGGGTGTTTCTTTACAGTATTCGGAGCCTGCCGAAGCCAGAAAACCGGAAAAGAGCTACAGATTCTATGTCTTTAAAAGCGGGGACATCGTGGATACCCTTACGCTTGACCAACAGCCTACATATCTCTTTGGCCGGGACAGGACTGTCGCAGATGTGCCGCTGGATCATCCTAGCTGCTCAAAACAGCACGCTGTGTTACAGTACAGGCTTGTGGTTGAGGAAGGCGGGATGTTTGGAGAACCGGTGGATAGAATAGCACCTTTCATCTACGACCTGGGCTCAGCCAATGGAACGCAATTGAATGGAGAGAAAGTGCCAGTGAGAGAGTATGTCGAGCTTAAGGAGAAGGACATGCTCACTTTTGGATTGTCGTCGCGAGAGTATCTTCTGCTGACCGACGAGGCAGCGAAAGACATATAACGTATGCGAGGACATAGTATGCCCGTAGGAGGATCTAGTGACCAGGCAGTTTGGCGCGATGAGAGCCATATCTCTTGTGTATAGGATTTGTCATGGCTTTGATATAACATAGTTGAGGAGCTGTGTTGTAGCATTATATGATATGCAGACCAAATGCAGTAGTTAGTGCTATAGTTTTGTAAGGTTAAATCTCCAACAGCGCGCTGCCCTTTTAGTCAAGATAAATACCCGGATTCCTGCGCAAAATGCCGTTAATAATTTAGTCCCAGCCACAATAGAATCAATCAATTCCCTGATTCCTGCATTCTCATGAACAATGATACACGTAGTTAGCACAAAACTGCTGGTTTTTGGCTCAGTTGACGCGGTAAAACAAACGCTGGACGGGAGTCACCCGCCCAGACGCTAATCCAATTTGAGCCTAGCGTGATACAAATTCACGCTTACATCAAAACTTTACCCAAACGCAGCTTAGTGCAGGCTTGGAAAAGCTAGTACATCCGCTAATCTCCTAGACGCACTAGTCCATATCCAGTTAGTTCCAAAAGCACACTAATCTATATTAGGCTAGCGCGTGTGCAGTGGCTCCCCATTGGGTTCGCCCATCGTGCGAATTGCTCCACCTAAAGATTTGTTGAACGGCCGCTTCGCTGCTTGATCTTGATCCAAAATCAGCTTTGCACTCGCAGAGATTCGATCCTCATCTGATCCTGACTAATCGCTTCTCTACTCGGATCTCGCATCTGACGGCGACAGCTCATTCTGACAATTCGACGCGCAATCACGTGCCTGATAGACGACAAGACGTGTCTGCGTACGCGTTCTGCTCACACCCTATCTTTATCACTCATGTACTCGCCCAAGCAGCCGCGACCAGTGCCGGCCCCGATATCATACGATACTGGCCGGCCAAATGCAGCCGTGCCTACTGCACGATTTCCTCTCCACGCGTGGGGCCAACAAGCCGTCCACGCGTTCGAACGCGTCCTCGGCCCGTCCAACAATATGGCAACCTGGACCCATCTGCCCACTCCTGCAGAGCTCGAAACAGCGCTCGACGAGATCCGCGATGTCGATCCACAAAGTCTGCTCTTGGAGTTGTATGAGAGACAAGTGGCCCGTACTGCCATTCTCATGTCGCTCAACGCCCAACTCGAACACGATGTCGTTGAGCTTCAGCAGCAGGTTCACCGCCAGGCCGCATTCCTCCATCCACAGCCGCCAACAGCAACTCCTCCGAACTTTTCACTTCACCCGGCGCACCATCAAGATTTCATCGATCCGCAGCTTGGACATTCACCAGAGGGACAACGGCCACGATACAACACCCGCAAGAACGTATGCTTCAATTTTTTATTCTGTTTCATGGCTTGATCTTATTAAAAAAAAACAGGGCGTCATCGTCGGCGTCGCGCCGCCATACAGCGGCTATCCAGCCAAGGTCCCACTCGCCGCGTACCAGAATGGATATGCGCCTTTCTACTCCCAGTTCCGAGCCCAACAATACTCGCCTTACGGCGGTCCACAGAACTCGGCCGACGTCCGTCGCGAGTCACTGCAGAGCAAACCGACAGAATCACCCATACAGAGACATGCAAATGGCTCCCAACGAACACAGTCAGAGTCTTCAGCCGCCGCCGCCGACGCAGGAGGCGACGAAGACCAGAAACCAAACGCCAGTGACCGGGCACAACAACAACACAGTGCAAAAAGAGCGCATGAAGCTGAACCTGACGCTGCTGGTGTTGCTGCAGAGACAGATATCATAATAGAAGAACCTGCCCAGCCAGATCAGCCAAAGAAACGCGGGCGTCCGCGAAAGAAACTCTGATGGTCAACATATTAAAAAAAACAGCATAGGATAAGGCTGGCTGGTAGAAGTTGTATTGACTAGGGATAATTAGCGTTTGTGTATGTAATACGGGTCTGCTTTTTCACGGAAACGGCGCGGGGTATCATGGGGTTTGATTTTATTGTTTACTATCGTTTAATTGTTTGTAACATACGTAAACTATCGTAATAATAATTAATTTAATTTACTAAATTTCGGATGAATATCGCAATTCTCTACTCTGGGTTAGGGCCATTGTAACAGGGTTGATATTCGACAAAATGCATAAGAAGTTTCCTTGTAGCTAAAATACATTCAAGTACATCACTATCGTACAAAATATACTACATACATGCATAATCTGTCCTCTCGCCTTACCAAATTAGGCGCAATCTCAGAATGCGTACCTCGTCCGGAAAGCCGCAACCTTCCGTTCAACTTCTCTCACTGTCCGGTCCAATTCTGCCGCAATACTGCGCTTCTTTTCGATCGGCAGCGTCGCATATGTTTCGCATAAATCCCCATCAATAACTGATTTCACCGGTACATACGACCCGCGATAAATCAAATGATCACGACCTGCCAAACTCCCGGCCTCGTTTCGTAATAACGTCTCCAGTTGCTGGAAAAATTCAATATCTCCCGGAGACACAAATGGAGCTAATACCCCTATACTGCCTTGCAGGCCCGTATATAGTATTACTTCTCGTCCTCCAGGTACCAATTGTGTCTTCTGGACCGATGTAGGAATGTCTTGTACGTAGAAATGCGCGAGCATATCCAGTCGGCTCGAGGCACCATCAAGATACGTCCTAGCATTCAGTACTTGCGCGCCGTTATCCTCATCTGCATCTCGCGAGACCGACTCTTTACATCGTACGACCCACAAATTTCCAAACTTGTCCCCGCCAGCCACAGTTTCATAATCTATCATCGTAGTGCACGTCGTGTGCCGCGCAACCACGTCGTCAGCAAACGGCAAGAACTTGTTGTCGACATGCCGATACACAAGATATGTCACGCTCTGTTGAATATCGCCAATAACTATCCGATTATGCGCCGCATTAATCGTCACAATATTGTTCAGATTCCGAGACTTGTACTCGCACTTGCGCAGCAACTGCTTCATGCCCAAGTCATATATCCTCAAACTGCGGCCGATTCCAACCAGTAATCGGCCCTGAAACTCCAACATCGCGACAGGCGTGTCGTCAACCTCCGTTTTGTGCACAAATTCCAATCCGCGGCCCTCGTCTACAATCTTGTACACATGTAGGAATCCACCTCCACTCTGCCGCGGGACAAGCGATAAATCCTTAGCCGTTCCAACAACCAAATAAAAGTCCTCTTCCTCCTCGCCGCCATCCAGCTTCCTATCCTCCATTTGACCCTCTTCCTCCCGACCTCGTTGGGACGCTGCGAAAGAACATACCGTAACACTAAACGCAGCCTCGTTGTTTACAAAATCAATCCTCGCAGGTTTCTCCTGACTTAAAGGGTCTACAATCTCAATACACGAAGCCCATCTTCCGGTAAACTTTGGATTCCCAAATTCTTCTGCCGGCAAATCTTCATAACCAGACTGTTTCCGAGATGTCGACAACAGCTCCTGTCGGGCGTCCGGTGCAAGCGTATTGTTGTCAGATTCAATCACATAAAACAGCGCACGACTAGGATGGCGGATCATCCGACGCGGCGTGTAGGCAAGCCGTAGCACATCTGTCTTCGTATTCTCCGTAAGATCGTTAACCATAAATATCCTACACCGTTAGCCAGCATTCGACAAGTCTACTAATAATGATGAAAGTGGACTGGGAAAATAGCCGTTCAGTAGGAACAATTGGTATAGTACATGAAATAATTTTTTCCTCATAGATTTAGGTAACCTTGCATTCATCATTTGGCCATCCCGTCCAGAGCGAATATCAATAACAACATACCGTAAGTTGCTTCCCTCGATGCCAACGATACCCATCTCGCACTGCTCACTGCTAAAACCGTCCCCAAATTCAAGAGGTTCGTACGCCAGTGGGGTGACCATGAAATTCACGCCCTGGGTGTATGCTAGCCATGATCGGCTTGACAGTGCCAGAACAGCCGGCTGATCCTGTACTGTGACCTTGAACAGCTTAACCGGTCTTGCGCCCAAGAACTGCGTTTGCGTGTCGGACAACTGACCAGTAATAGTGTCGAGCACGGCACGTAGATAGACCCCGTTGTAAAGTCCAATATGCAGATAAAGCGTTGAACTTGTATCGAGCAGTTGAGTATTCTCCACGGATATTGAGTCCGGCATACTCAGAATTCGAAGAGCCGTCGGTGAGGCTGTCAGGGCTTGTACACTAAGTGACTCCAACGTGTTCTCCGGATCAAGTGAGATGATGTGGACAGTGCTATCATCACATCCAACTGCCAAAAATGAGCATCTTACTCGGCCTTCAGGTACGTCCCCGACGGATAGCGACGTCACGGAAGCTCCCATCTCTTTTCGATCCTGGTACTCATTAAGTTGGCCTTCATCGTCCAACTCAAAATATACTATCTCCCTAGTCGACAGAGCAACCACCACCTGTCTGGAATTTGTTGACGCCGCCACGACCATAGTGTGAAGAGGAGCTTCCCATTCGTCGACCTCCCTATTCGCACTTATATGACGAATTCCCTTCGGATACACCTGAACAAGTGAATCGTCTCCGACCTGGTGTACAGCTAGCGTTGGCGTAGACGAAAGGAACCCTGACTCAGTAACTTCTTCGACAGTTTCGCCGATTGACAAGACCAATGTCCCATTCGTGAACGACAGCACAATATACGAATCAAACTGATCCTTAGCAGTCAATTTCGTGGTCCAAACAGCTGTTGGTTCACCGGGCAGCTCACTCGCAACAACTTCCATCACGTCCAACCCATGACGGATACTTCGGAACGAAGACCGTGGTCCCTGACCGGTGAGCGCGTAAATCTGAGGTGCATCCTCCCCCGTCAGGTTGTCGACTTTAGCATCAACTAACGGGTTTAAGCCATCCATTGTATATACCAAGCTCAAGTTTTCAAGTGCACGAGGATGGAAGTGAACGACAGGATAATCTGACATGTCACCCTTGACATATTCTGTACTGATAAATTCATTTTCGCCTGAATCCTCACCCAGTTGCACAAACTGGTAAAAATTGTGCGAACCCCCTTCGGCAGCCACAAAAAGAAACCCAGATCTCAGGATGTTGAGACTAACTGCCACTGGCACTGTATCGAAGTATTGGATCTTGAGAGCCTCCACTCCACGTACATTGTAGTCGACGGTTACTTTGAAAAGATCGCCTTCGTCCGATTGCAACAAGAAAAAGAAGTCCCTCTAATGTCCATTAGTGGTGTTACTTTATCGTCAAGAACCATACGCACTTTCATTTTGTGCATGACACCGCACACTATCATCCGCTTCCTCGAAGGGTCATCATACGGGGTCCGCCGCCGCGGAATTGGCACTCTATGGATTGCCTTATTCATATGGCGATACACAATATGTCCTTCTGTGCAAACCAGAACACCTGATGGTCCATCTGCGCCACCAGGAACTTCCATCAACAAGTTCGAATGCCGATCGACAACATCCGACCACATCCGCACAACATGATTAAGTCCAAGATCCAACTGATAGTACGTAAGGGTCTTTTGTACTTCACGATACGCCTGGCCGGATGGATCAAGATCAGCCTCGGAATAGTCAACCTCGAGCGCAGCGAAAATAGGATTATCATACCCGACATCTAATCCCGTAACGGCGTAGAGCAATGATCGCGGCTTGTGCGCTTCTAGTGGCGACGAGATCGTGATATTAGCATTGGTATCCCGATTTAGAATATATACCAGCTTGTTCTTCTCAACGGACGCGATCATCGTCGCTCTACCCTTTGGATCAACGGCTAGGTACTCCCCTGGCACAACTCGTCTCACTCCGGTCTTTCCAAACGTCTCGAGATGGACTTGGACAAACCGCGTCTGTTCTGCCTTATATTCCAAAATAGCAATGCGACCTGAATCTGACCCGATAATGATATGGTCTTTCGAACTACCTGCCACCCGAAATGGTTTGATGGTGCGTATTATTCCAAACACGTCTGTCGATGTGACCAAGACCAATCTTCCAGCAGATGGATCGAATCTAAATAATTGCATCCGTGATCCCGAAGCCGTGATAATCTCTTGATGTCGTTTACCAGAGAATTGCCCAACAATAGACGATGTTACCGCCGTCGGCGGCACGAGGGTGAGCGAATACAGTGAGATGGTTGAAGACATCTCGATCCCCGACGTTGTCCGAACGAGGTTGGCAATCCAACAACTTAGATAGTTAAGGAATTAAGTCAATTTTTGACTCTGCAACTTCTCACTGAGTAAATTGACCCGAGGACTTCTGCGGTGGACCGAACGTAAAGTTACACTGCGAGTATTATTTCCTGGTGTTAAGAGAAATTTGCTAGCGAGTCAAGTTTTTTGGCCGATCACAAAATGTGACTCGAACACCCCGTACACTTTCAATCGTGGTATCATACACTTTTATTATTAACTTATATCAAACCAAATTGTTTGCCGAGAATATATCGATTACAAAGTAAAGTAATAATACCAAACTAATGAACAATGACTATACGTGTTCTGCAGTTTTGACCGTTTTGTATACAATATCAGGAGCTACAAAGTACAAGTAAAAACGAACATTCTGCACCATACACCAGAACAAACTGCACAAGGCAGTATTAGTCTACAACGTAACAAAACAGACAATTTAACACTATAAACCGTGTCGTCCACTCTACTCTTCAATACCGTGTATAACCTAACCACTGCTCTTTCCGGAGTCTTCTTTCAAGGTAACAATTCTATTCAAAATGACCCTATCTTCCGTCGCTTCACGGTCGATGCAGAAGTATCCGACTCGCAATGCCTGGAATCGCATACTCTCAGGTCCGCTACCTTGCTTCACGCTCTTCTTCCGGAAATCATCGAAGCCGACCTCAATAACTGAATCCTTAAATAAATCCAAAGAGTTCGGGTTTATATCCGCTATGAATCCATCGGGGTTGCTTTCTGGGTTCTCAGACAAAAATAACCTATTAAACATGCGAACCTCGCCGATCTTAACAGGTGAATTGTGGGCTGGCGAGTCTGCCACCCACTGGATATATGTCTTAGGTTTGATCTTCTTGTCGTTCTCATAAACCGCGCGAATTTCGGTCACCCTACCCGACTCGTCCTTACTAAATGAGGTGACGCGGACGGTGTAAGGAACCTTCAATAATCCAACAGACTTGCCTGGTGCTAGTCGAAAGTAATCTTCTGAATCTTGCTCTCTAAAGTCGGAACGGTCAATGTAGATTCGCTTTGTGAACGGAACGTTGTGTTCGCCAAGCTCAGGAGCGCCAGGCTTGTATGGCAAGGAGATCTCCTCGACATGCTCATCTGGAAGATTATCGAGAATGACGAGAACAGGATCCGGAATCAACATCAGACGTGGCGTATGATCCTCAAGATATCGACGGATCGAGGTCTCAAACCTAGTAACTTGAATATTGCTGTTTGAAGTCGTTACGCCAAGCTCGTTGACGAATGACAGAATTGCCTCGGGAGGTACTCCGCGTCGACGAATCGCGACAAGAGTAAATAGACGAGGATCATCCCAGTCGCTGACATATCCCTCCCTGACAAGTCGGGCAATCTTGCGCTTGGACATGATGGTACCTGTGATATTCAGCCGCCCATACTCGCGCTGAGCAGGCTTGTACAACTCAAGTGCATCGCAGAGCCATTCATATGACTGACGCGACAGATAAAATTCGGTCGTACACAACGAGTGTGAGATATTTTCGAAGGAATCGCATAAACAATGGGTGAAGTCATATGTAGGGTAGATCTTCCATTTGTCACCGGTTCGATGGTGTGGCGCATTTAACACCCGATAAGCAACAAGGTCCCACATCTGCGGGTTGGGATCATCGAGATCCATTTTCATCCTCATCGTGGCGGCACCTGGGCTATATTTGCCGTCCCGCATGGCCCTGAATTCCTCCAATGACTGCTCAATCGGTTTGCTGCGATGTTCACATGGTACTCTAGCGCCACCGCTATCACCGCCACGGTGCTCATGCATTTGCTCCGCGGTGCAGAAGCACACATATCCTTTGTTCCTACGGATCAAATCCTCCCCAAGGTCATATAGCCGTTGAAAATGATCAGACGAGTAAGTTATCTTGTACGGGGTGAAGCCGAGCCACTTTATAATCTCGAGAATCGCCGTGAAATATCGCTCCTCTTCAGCTTCAGGGTTGGTGTCATCGTATCGCAGATAGCAAATACCTTTGTTGTACTTAGCATAACCAAAATTGACCGCAATAGCTTTGCTATGGCCAATATGCAAGAAACCGTTAGGCTCAGGAGGGAACCGAGTAACAACGACGCCAGTAGTTGCCTTCAAATGTTCCTCCATTAACTCTGGCTTGATCTGAGCATTTCCACCCGGCTTGTGAAGATCCCCTAAAAATCCTTCAGTGAACATATTCCTGACTGCCTTTGGCTCCTCAACGGCAACAGCATCTGAGGCACCCCTTTCTTTCTTCGTCTTCTTCGGCGGTGCGTCACGTTCATCTTTCGGACCCAAAACCTCGAGTAGTTTCATATCAATTGCCTTCTTAACGTCCGCAGGCGGCGCCCACTTGAGCGCAGGCAATTTCTTAATTCCGGCCATCAGACTGGGAATGGACTTGTACCTGTTTGCAGTAATTGATTCACTGTTCTCAGCGAAATACGTCGCCACCTCCTTGTCTATCATTTCCGGAGTAACTTCCTGGCCTACCGCAGATTTAGCGCGCTCTGGCAAAGAATAACAAAACCAACGGCACTTACCAACACCAGCGGCAAAATCTAAATCTGCGCAGTTCGCTTTCTCTCCTGTAGCCTTTATATACGCAACCGCGGCTGGGAACATGTTGTCAGCTGTCTCGTGACTTGCAAGTAGATCAAGTTTACTCACCTTCCAACTGGATGATGCTCTTGATCTTCTTCGTCAGTATCGCGTCAGTCACCAACGACCGAGCAGCAATGACCGACACATCCGCAATATCTTTGGTAGCTGTTCCTAGAGACTGAAGAAGGGACGCAGTGCTTTTGTCCTCTATTGACGTCTCAGTCCCGGATTCTCGGACAATAGAAGCAAGCGCAAGCGCCAGCTTTTTGTTCTTCAGAACATCGTTCAGTTTCTGGTCGGTAAGACCCAAAAGGGCAAGCTTATCAGATATCTCGTTTTCTTCCGTCATCCGTGTAATTCCGGGAATTTGTTTGGGTCTGAAGCTGAAATGAATATATATTATACGCCGCGTGAATAATAATTTACGGCGACAAAATAGGCAAGCCCTAACCCGGACAACAAGAGTCATACTCACCATATTGAGCCTGGAATAAACGTGTATATATCTATGGCGCCTTCAGTGTTAGACTCGTAAGTGGGTTAACCCGATTTATTTAGAAATTGAGACAAGGTAGTACCACATTCGGCGGTCAAAACTTCTACGATCAAGGTCTGATTCGGATTTACCGATCAAGCAAATGTTCACAAGTCATATATTCCTAAACTTCTATATATTCCCGTCGACCACCGCGTCCGACACAGCTACAGAAGCAAGGGAAACATGGTAAGAATCCATGCGTTCCTGGTAGGCATGCGCATCGAGAAAGTCATATTGACCGGTATCGAAACCCCAATGCCGCTCCTCGCCACCTGATAAATGACTTGCAGATCCATTTTCTCGGCACTTCCACTTGCCAATACCATTTTCTGACGGATCTGCATCGTACACACTAATGCTACATGTCCCAGTGCGTACATCGAAGGAATCGTCTCCGACCAATGCGCGTCCGAGGGCTATGATCGTGGCCGCATGCGCACATATCACGACCGTTGTAATCGTTGGATGATTTTCATTGCAGTCCCTAATCGCGGAAGCCAGTACAACTTTGGCACGCTCATGTAATTCTTCGATTGTCTCGCCTTCCGTGGACGGTACAGCTATAGGTTCGTAATCGAGACAAACTCTTGGGAAGAATGAGTGTAACACATCGTTTGGGGCAGCTGCAATCCAGTTAGCGAGCGACTCGGCATGACAACTGTCTTCCAATAACATGCCTCTAGGATGCGTTTTTCGCGTCCGGCCATACCATTCACTAAGTCACATTACTTTGTTAGCAGTTGCGGTTCTCAGGAAACAAATAGAGTTATGTATGGCCCACCCAAATCCGTTCTCAGGGAGAATATCGTGCCTTAGCAAGTCGGCAAGCTCACAGATAGTCTGCAAGCATCGGTAAAACGGTGAGCTGTAAATTCGCACGGTGTTCGGCAGAACATTGGATAGAAACTGACACAGTTCATGTGCCTGCTCTTCCCCATGAGCTGACAACGGTGGATCGCCGTCTATTCCTGTTGGTGCAGGCTTTGGTGGCACGGTAGTATCCCAATTGGACCGAAATCCATGCTAATAACGTCAGCACAATGGTACTAATGCAATTGAACGACACTATGGCGTACTCGAGCTATATATATTCGTTCCACAGGCATTGTTGTGTAGGTCGTTAGGACTTCGGGTTGTCCTTATTGACCTCGCTCAACCTAAATAACCGACTTGTATACAAATACTCGCGAATTCCTGGTATCTGAGCCTTTCAATTGCGAATATTAGGAATTCTGGGGCGGTCAACTTGAACATTTCAAGACGACGAAGTCGGCCTCGGACTCCCCGCCCAAAAAAATAAGCTTCGTGAGTTGTGATCTGAATTGGCAGACACCAACGATTTTGTGACTCATAACTTGAGTGATCGTGGCGCTTCGATAAAATTATACACACGATAAATATCAACACAGTAGCAATACAACTTTTGACAGTCTTTTGAGTGAAAATAAGAATCAAACTGGCGCATCTCGGTACCTGCCAGATCTGTCGGTCCTCAAAGGCACAATACAAATGTCCAAAGTGCCTTCTTAAATAGTACGTCGTATTACTTTGATGTAATCACCTGAATCAATATGTGAATTATGCGTCGGTTAATTACTATCGCAGTTGCTCTCTAAAATGCTACAAGGATGAAAGCCATACACACGAACCGGTGGAAGGAATCGCGACGGCTGAGAATGTTTCGGAGAATATCATTTCTGAATCTTCGTTAGACAGATCGGATTCTGCTTCGAGTGTCTCATATGTGGATGTTAAGCCAGCCCCACTTGACGATCCCCGAGGAAAACAATATGCGTGCCTCATGAATGACGAACTAATACGGGCCATGCTACAATCTCCAACACTTCAGCACCATTTGGTATCTGTCCACGAGATTCTAAGTGACTCAGCTCTGTCAGGCGAGCCCACTACAGAAGGGCGCTACGATGTTGCGTTAAAGAAGTTTAGAGAGCTGAGAGCAGGCGGTAATGAAAGCAACATCGAAGTGGAAGAATTCGTTGGTCGTGTCCTAAGTATATTAGAAGGACACGCAGGTCATGATTGACATGGATTGAGTGTAATTTTTGCTAATATAACTTTTATTATGACAAAGACTCAAAACACTTGTACAATGCTCTAAATATCTATCGCAATCTTGTAGTCCGAGTATATCTAGCTTAATGGCCATCAAAAAGGTCATTACAACTCGCCCTTATAGACGCCTCTGGGCATCCCTGAGTGGCCCTGGACTTTGAATCTAAAAATCTCCCCACCTTGGTCTTTCTTCGCATCTTCCTCATTCCACACATAATCCAGGCTCTCATTCTGAGATGCCGTGGTCACAAACAACTGATCCAAATTTTTCCCTCCAAATGTTGGGCAGGTGACTTTTTCAGCTGGCAGCTTATAGATGGCTTTCAGTTCACCAGTCTTCGAGTCGTGCTGTACAATTCTACTGCCGCCCCAGATAGAAATGAACAGGTCGCCCTGGGCAGAGATGGTCATCCCATCAGGAACCATATTTGGTTCCTCGATCTTAACCAGTGCGCGCTTATTGGAAGGAATGCCTGTGGTAATATCGTAATCGTACTTCCAGATAGTCTTTGTTGGTGAATCAGAGTGGAACATGGTCTTTCCGTCAGCGGACCAGCACAAACCGTTGGGGATCCTGCAGCTTTCAAAAACTGCGCTCACACTTCCATCCGGATCCAGTCTGTAAAGCGTTCCAATCGGGGCTGGACCATCATCTCCGAACTCCTGCATCATCGTACCTGCAAAGAACCGGCCAGTAGGGTCTACATTGCCGTCGTTGAATCGCATGATCGAATGCATCTCTGCATTTGTTTGATACACGTCAAATATATACTTGAGCTGCGCGTCGCCAAACTTGGTGACTGCGAATCCGTGCTTGGCGCCGACCACAAACTTATTAGGCGATTCCGGGGTGAGTGCAAGAACACCAATCGGCTCGGCATACTTGGTCGTGCGGATCTTTGACGCGCCTTCCACCCATGGGTCGAATACCTCGATTGCCGGAGCCGAGTCTTCATTGTTAGCTACGTAGAATGTGGTCGGCGTAGACTCTGGCAGAACAACACCGTTGATGGTTTGTCTGTGGATATCGACAAAGTAGAGCTCGTCCGTTGCGGGAACGTACGTTGGACCCTCGCCAAGTAAGGCGTGAGGAGTTATGTATGCCTACCTCCGTAATTAGCGCAAAGATTAGACGAGAAGAGGAGAATAGACATACATTAGGAATAAAGTATTCGGCAACCATAGCTGCAATTGTGTGCACTGAAGTTGCCACTTGAATGGTGAAATACGGATTATTAGGAGAAGCCAGAATCTAGGTACTCGGACCGAAAAGGGCCGCAAGTCCGCCTCGAATGCCAAGGCTTGGTAGTCCTATGGCCCTAACCCGCAATGCCGTCTGCAAACCTTACCAAGGTCGATGTAGACAGCCCGAACCCAGTCTGAAAGTGTCCGCTCTGTTAATGGGCTCCAAAACGACTTGCAGGAGATACTAGTTATACAAATTTAGAGGAATTGAATAGAAGTCGCTTCACACCGGCTGAACGACGCTTATGCACATTAGGTACAGCCAAAAATTCTATATAAAATACACCTGAAATCTCCATGCAGTTTGATAATCGCTATTGACAGCCTTCTTCAACAAAACTAGATGCAAATACATAAA